>JABFOV010001751.1:0-23271 GCA_022817685.1 Aradophagus sp. ZL-2020
TGGGAAGTAGTATGGTGGCGTATGAGGTCGTTATCAGCGACAGTATGTGCTATGTTGACATCGAACTCATTTCGTATAGATTAAGATTGTATGTGAACTTGGGTTGTTGCATGTGGGGTCGTATGTGTGTTTATGATTGCGGTATTATTCGAATACATGGTACAATGCAGTGGTGGTAGTGTTGTCGCATATACACTAGAGATATACTTTTATTTCAATGTAAATTTTTGTTTGTGAGGGTGATAGAGAAAAAAAGAAGACAAGGCCGGCAGCGATCATCCCTTTCCGACCGCTTAACCGGATCAATTGTCTCGGCGGCGCTCGGCATCGCCAATCAATACACTTTTCGCTGGATCGCGGCCGCCTGTCGACTCGTTCTCAAGAATCACGGATCAGCGGGCAACGCACTACTCAGAGTGGGAGCGGGAGTCGAAGTGGGAGCGAGAGTGGGAGTGAGAGTGGGAGCCGGAGTGGGAGCCAGCTTACCGACGTCGCGCATTACGCCGGACGAGAAAGCGAGTCTTCGGATGGGATTGCGGTGGCGCGGGACGCGTTGGGCGGCGGAGGGGCGAGGGGCCGACAAACGCCGGCGGGCCGTGTTGCGAAAGAACGGTTTCGGGAGTATCGGTAATCGATGGCCCGCGTTTTTGCATTTATTTTCCGACCGCGCTACTTTTATTTTCCACCCGGTCTCACCACCCCGGCGTTTTTAATGCCCCCCTCTCTTTGTCCCGAAACCTCTTGTTTTTGCCCTCATTTCGCCGGTCGTTCCGGGAACAAAACCGCGCACGAATTAGGCTATCGGCTCACGGGATTATTGATTTGATGTTTAGCTAATCGCCAGTCAAACGTCGATCGAGGATAGGGAGCGCAAACGTTGATCGCGGCTACGCCTTGCTGATTTTTCGCTCCCCCTTTTTCGACTTTTATCTCACCCCTTCGTAAGGGGGTTTTATTCAAGAACGGGCGATGTGGAAGATAGCGGTGAGAGTAATTGTTATTGATGTTTTTCGGTCGACGCTGAGAGGAAATTCCGGTTAAATTTTCGAGGTGTCTACTTGAATTTGGCCGAGATTAGATGAGTGCGGTTGGTACAACCGAAAACACTTTAGATTCGTTTATTCCCCGTGGCCTTTTTGCGATTAATTTCGGCAATTAGAGGCTTTTTAATTAGTACGTCGGCCGAATCGAAAGCCACCGAACTACGTCGATAATCATTGCGGGCGGAAAATTCCGGCATATCCCGGTAAATTGATTGGCGCCGTTAATGCCAAGTAATGCGTATGCGTGTGTCGAGTTCCGATTACGTAAAGAGGAAAAACAGTTGAATAATAAACCGTGATATAAGAAAGACGCGTTTTTGCGATACCGGCAATATTTTGGATGCAAATTCACGCGAAAGCGTGCTTAGAACACAAAACCCACTTTGTCCAGAAAGAATAGCAGCTGATACGCCGTGAATTGATTTGCATGCACTTTGCAGCACCTCCTTGCGCGCGTGAGTTAATGAATTTACTTTTTTTCCCCGACGTCTAATATCGCAATCGCGTACTGAAAACGATGAAAATTCAATGGACAATTTTCGCAGTCAGAACAAGTTATGCAAGTTCTTTTATCACCGATGAAACTAAATGACGTTTCGTAACTTGCCTTCGACTAAAGGAATATAAATCTGTGAATCGGAGGTTAATAAAAAAAATGTTATCGATTTTCGCGAGAAAACATTTCACTGTAGTTTTTGCTCATCTGTTAAATTCTAATTTTATGGTTGTCGATTACAAAGAAAGGAATTAGCCTTTCTAACGATGTGCAAGAATATTAATAAACAAGATATAAAAAAAAGTTTAAAAGAAATCCGCGCCTCATTTTGCACGTAGATATGCAAATTTTATAATATAAATGTTAATAATGCAATATTAGCCGGACGCTGTAAAATTTTGCAATACGTGACGAAGAATTTACAATGCGCCACTTTAATATAACAATCCCCGAAGACCTTTCTTCTTTTCCAGCTCTGACTTTCAAAAATTGCTTTTTTTCCCCTCTAACTTTGCCGAACAAAGTAGACAATTTTCCTTCGGCCATTTTCTCCCGCCATAATTGCCGAGAAATTTCGCCGCGCCGAAAAGACCGCGGCTATTTAATAACGCCCGAAAAAAAAAACCTCATTCAAATTTTCTTGGAATAAAACGCGAATATCGGCGTAGAACTAAAAAAAATCAAGGGAAAAATATACCGAGGATACTGAAAAACAGACCGAACTAGGTATGAAGTGGAAAATGTAGAAAAAGACAGAACGAAATTGACAACGTTTATACCGAAAAGATTGGAGTATCGTTCGATTTGGCACGACCAACGGAACCCAATTTTGCGGCTTAAATCCGTGAAACGAGTCCGAAGTCGGGATGATTATCGTGGGGGTGGAGGCCCGATCGAAGCGCGGTTTTTCTTTTTGCGCGCTACCGCCCGCCCACCCCGCGAGCCCCGGGCTGACGCGCTCCCGCGCAAAAAGGCTTCCATTGTGACGCGGCTCGTATTTCCTCCACCCTCGCGCGCGCCGACACTGGAAGCCAAGGGTGGCGGCGATCCACAGTCAACGCGAATGACACGTACCCCCTCCGTGCCCCCCGACCCCTCCGGCCCGCCCCCAACGTGTTCGGCCGCCCCGCACCCCGCGGCGTTGTCTGGCCCGTATGTCTCACCGTGTCGGCTTTCCGTTTGCGTTGCCGCGTCACGCAACGAGCCGCGCCCGGCCGGACCCCCTCGAGCGTCGCTCCGACCGGGCCAAACAAAAGTCACCCGGCCCGATATCAGACGACACGCGCTCGCCCGATTATTCGCCCGAAAAGCGAGGGGAAAAACGAGACGGCTGGGGGACAACAAGGGGGACGCCGAGAGAGGGGAAGGAGAAAGTTGAAGATTTCGTTTGCAACAGCGGAAAGAAATACGCTCGCGGAAAAAGGGGACTTTGAGGTCGGCTGGAGGAAAGAGAAGTATTGAAATTTCGCTGGGATAAATTTTATTGAAGAATGAGTGTTGCAAATGTGTATTACGTTTAATTATTTTATTGATAATTTATGAATTTCCGACACTGTTTACGTATAGGTAAATTGCAAAAACACCACCTCATTTTGCAATATTTTTGATAATCGCCTTTTACTTTACTTCGTTCCATTTGCAAAACATAATTTTTACTACTTTTGACCGGATTGTTGTAAGAGGAAAAGAAACACAGCGCTCTTGGTATGGCGCGTAACAAAAATTTTATGCAGAAACCAATTTTCCGGGCAAGATAAATTATGCTGAAAACCAAATTTATAATCTGATAAAAATTACTACAGTAAATAAAAGAATTCGCTGCAAGTTAATTCGGAAATTTTACCGTACCGTGTCAGTTACCGAACGGTCGAGGTAATTTTTCGGAAAATCCTTTTTCACCGTCGCCAATCCAAGAACTGAATATCATTATTTGCGCTTGACGGGCGAATGAAAGCAAAGCGAAAAGAAAAATGTAATAAAACAATCACTGGCTTCGGTTAATTCATTTAGTTGGTCGTTTTCTTCTTCTTGTCCTTTTTCTTCTTCCTTTTTTCTTGTTTCGCATCTCGACATTTCAAATGATACGTTTTTCTATTTTTTGTTTTTACCCTTTGTATTTTATTTTTCACTGCGGAACTTTATTTGAAGGCCGAAGAAAAGGAAATGAGACGAGCGAGCCCGTTCACGGACGAGAAATTAAGGCAGCGGGACGAAAATAATTTTTTTCGAGCCGTCGTGACGGGGATTTGATCTTAATTATGCGGGATCAAACGATACAGAGAAAGGAAATTGAATGGAAGACGGAGGGTTCAATGATTGCGACATGAGCAACGGCTGAATTCAAATTCCGAATTTACTCCATTTATCATTTAATTACTCCGTTTCTTTTATCTTTCCACGTTGAATTTTCTTTAATTAATACCATCATATTGGTTGAAGAATTAAGTGCAAATGCTTTTTACAATGTGTATTCATTTTTTTATGAAAATTTCACTAACGAAATTTACTGAAAATTATATGTTAAATGATTTATCGTGAAAAACTCAATTAAAATTGACAATTGGAAATGAAATTTTGACATTTGAGATTTAAAATTTATATTTCATATATCGTATATTATTTTACATAGATCGTCGTTTATTACACGTCATAAGGCCAATTAAGTCCTGTTTTCATCCGATTAATGTATCTCAATCGACAATACCATTAAAATTAAAATTTAATTCAAAGTTAACGTCCATGTAAAAATAATACCACTATAAATTAATATAGACAATAAATCCAAATTCCGTGAATAAATAGCGCGTACAAGCATTAAACAAATTATAATGAATCAGTAATTAATTGTAACTCAACAAAAAAAAAAAAAAAAAAAATCACCAGCCGCTTTCTTATTCGCAAATTATTTGATAAAATAATTTACATTGCGCTTTTATATAAACAAATGCAAACGAATATTCATAATGTAATATTGTTTCGAATTATTGGCTATTATGCTCTGCTTGTTTCATTTTCGGATTTCTTGCATATTGATCGTCGTGTAAGTTTTAATAACAAACATTGGACCACAATTGTATAAAATTGACTTGATGTTAAATGCTGGCTTTCTTCAATTTTAATATCAATGGAAGTATCGCAATGAACAAAGGAAATAATTATTGCCGCAATGCACGATATTTATCACCTTTTTTTTAGAAAATAATAATTCTTTTGCAATTCGTATGATTCAACTTGATTAATAATTCGCACTGAAAAAAAAGTCGTACTAAAAATAAAAGGCGTTTCGATCTTGGCATAATCGGTCGGGAATTATTTAAAGCGCGCACTTGCGTACACAATGCGACGGCTAATGAAAAATTGTTTATATAAATTCCGCACTTTTTGCCGCCGCGTGTCAAAACTTTGTCTGCCTTTTGAGCGCGCCCCGACATCGGCCAATCCGCTTGAAAATAAACAATTGCGAAAGACCCGCCGTCGCCCCAAAGCGTCGATAAACCTCTCGTCGCGGCCGAGCAGCCCCATATCCTTCGAGAAGCTTCCAAAAATATCTCATCCCCGGAGTCTCTTATTTTTCGACGCCAATGCCTCAAACATCTGGGAAAGCTCATCACTTCGATCGTTATATCGGAGACGAGAAAGTCCGATAATTGGGTCTCGCGGAAATTCCCGGTTTTCCTATTTTCCGACGGCCTCTCTCTGGAGTTTAATGACGAGCAAAAAGTATGATACAAACATAAATCAATTTTTCGTGCAGAAAGTTGTTAGCAGATTCAAAATTTCTATATACGTAAAAGAGAAAACTTCTGTTTTGAAGTTTACGTTCTGTAAAATTGACGTTAAACTTCAAAGTCTAATCAATGAAATTATTAAATTTCAAGTCTACGATGACGTCACTGTTTAACATTTGATGTTCAGATTTGATTTTACAGTATATAATTCCAAACTGATGATCTTGGGCATACGATTAAGATAAAATTTCTTACGTGGATCAACAAAAATGTACTGTAAAAAAAAACTTCTTGATTAAACTCATGAACTCATTACCATAATAAAAAAATTGCTAAACTACATCGACTCACTTCACATTTTCACATCTTCTTATACGCTCAAAAAGTAACGAACTTTCCAACTCAACGATTGCGCCTGCAACGTTTACAAAAATATTCTCTTCCAATCAATAATCCTTTTGATTAAAAAAAGCAAAAAGAAATTCGACATCGAAACTAAACATCGAAAAAAACTATCGATCAATTGAACCAAAGATTCGAAAAGAAGCTAACGATCGTTTTTTGATTGAACCCGCTTATACCGTAAACGATTTAACAACTCCGAATTAAAAAACAAATTGCCGGGAAAGCGGGTCCGCTCCGCCGCGCGACTCCTCTGCCGAGCAATTCAATTTCCATTTCGCTCTCCGCGTTTTGCATTCTAATTGACCGCAAATTAACAATATCGATATGGCGTTGCCGCGCGACCCGCTGACCGTGCGAGGATCTCGCCGTTGCTGGGATCGCTCGGTGCATAAGTGAGGGGACCGGCATGAAACGCAAAGAAGAAAAAAGGAATTATGGGATGAGAGAGGAGAAAAAAGAAGATAGAGGACGACGAGAAGAAAGAGTTTCGTAAAAAGAGAAGAAGAAAAGAAAAGAAAAAAAAGCAGGCCCGTTGGAGACGCGAGCGCGAAGGTTCGCGCGGTCGCGCGCCGAGGCAAATATCGTCTTTCCGAGCGACGAGGTACGTGACGGATTGTGACGGGCCGGCGGTTAGCGGGGCGCGTCGCCTCGAAAACCCGATGGAAACGGGGCGGAAGATGTAAGAAGTGTGCGGCAAAGTGTGCGCTCTCTTCCCCGAAGATTACACACACCGTCATCCGACGCGCGTCAAAAGCGCCCCCTCTTCAGCCCCGCGCCCCTCCCGCCGTCGCTCTCGATCCGTCTATATAGATGGCGCCCGGGTCCCCGCGACCCGCACGTCTCGCTCTGCTAACTTTTCGCATTGCTACGTCAAGCAAACGCATAACGCGCAGCCGAGCCGGGACGTAACGGGGAAGTTGAGGAATTCATGCGATAGTCATTATTTCGCGAAAAAAAGGGCACAAGTGGACGGGGCGAGGAGAAAAGGAGCGGCGGCGGGGCGTTCTCGCGGGCTTTTAAATTGAGGAAATTAGGAGTGGATTTTTTCTCCGCTTTCTCGCTGTCTTCGTCGTCACCGTGGTCACGTTTTCCGCACTCTCCGTCTGTCGCATTGCCTTTCCATCGACGTCGCTTTTGCTTTTTTCGGTTCTCGGCTACGAGCGTTTGGAAATTGGAATCACTGTGAATCGTTGTTAAGGGAACGCGCTCGACTGAAATTATGATTTTCGCGGAAAATCTGGAATGAGATTTTTCGGCGGAAAATTTCGCGGCAACATTGTCGGTCGGAATTTTGCGAGCGGCTTTTCAAGCAGACGTTCCGACCGGGTAATTACGAATCGAGCGCGGCCGACAGCATTTTCCGGCCATTCTTTCCGTGGATTCGTTGCCTCGTTGCGGAGTGGGGGTGATACTTCATTCTTATGTACTTGGTCGAGTTATTCGAGACATTGATGAAGAATAATAAACTGTCGGTTCGAGAGTAAAAGGAAAAGATATTCATGAAGTTGTAATATTTGTACATTTCGATCACCCCGGTGTCATTATAACTGCGACTGGTTTCATAATTTAGATTATAATTTTAAGATTAAAATTTCTCGTAAGTTTCGTATTACTTTGACAAACGGAGAAAATTTCATTTCGAGAAGTTTTTCCTTTTTTTCTGAAGATTGCTGAGAAAATAAGCAATCAAGTATAAGCTGGATTTCCAATATCCAATCACATTGTTACTTTTTCCAGCATGCTTAAATTTAGTACCTGAATTACTAATTTTAAAATCCAATTCTTTGATTGCATTTTAATTAATATTATGACTATGAAGTACTTTCTATTTAGATGAAATAATAATGTTCAGCCAAGTATATATAAAACTGGTCAAAGTAAAATATACTTGAAACAATGATAATATACTATAGTCAATCATATATTATTTGAGTATACCATATACTATTTTTAAATACAATTTAGAATACATCCTGCTCTTGTCAAATGAAATATACTTGATTAAAGATATTATTCCTTTTCCACCACAAAAGGTTTTTTCAAAACGATTTCGTTGACTCGACGAAATCTTCTCCTCCGCATAATAATCCCAGCCCTCAGACGTATCAAATTCGCTACCCTTTATCCCAGTCCAATCATTTCTCTCGACCATTTTCCTCGAGAACGAAAATAGCAGCTCGTACAGCAAATTGTTGCGATTAAAGCCGCGGATCGAATGCCGCGCACGGCGTAACGAAATTTTTCAGCCGGCCGATAAACAATATCAAACGCGGTCATTAAGCGAGCCGTCAACGGCGCGATCGCTGTGATTAATATTCCCGGGTGAGAGAGCATCGCCGGCAAAAAGCGGCGTCAAGTGAAGCGCGAGATATCGCTTTCTCCGTGGAGCTATCGGCGCCATTATCGCGCGACCCGAGCGAGGCCCGGCGCGGATGAAAAGCGACGCGAGAAGGGCGATGCGCCGAGGGAATTAATCTCGCGCCGGGTATTTGGTAAACTCCGCTTCGGCTCTTCGATCCGGCCCGAAGGAGCGACAGAGACGGATGAACGCGGGAGGGACGGCCGGCATTTCTCTGGACGAGCCATTTTTTACATTCCGACGAGCCGAGAGTGCCGGATTAAAGGGGAAAAATTATTTCATCCCGCCCGGCACCGCCCCGCGTCGACATCAAATTCGCAGCGTTACAATTTCGGATGACGGGTCAATAATCGCTAATGGCTCGTGCTCGGCGCAAATAGGCTAATTAAAAGCGTCGATTCGATGACTTGGAAAAAGTATTGCGCTGGTGAAACGTGTTCTGTCGAACGATTTTTTCTGCTTCTTTTTTTCTTTCTCCTTCTTTTTTTCTTCCGCGTGTCGGTGGTTTTTTATTTCTTTCCAGACGTTTGGAATAACTTTTTATTACTTGGGAATTCAGCATTTGTTTGGGATTGTTCTTTAAAGAAGAACTAAATATTTAGGTCGTGCCGTAAAAAATATATTCGGGATGCGTTGAAAATGTTTTTGAGACGTATTGGAAGAGCGGTATTGAGGCTTGGTATCTCTGACAGGCGAACTTAGAGTTGACACATCCTCAAAATGAAAGATGTTTTTGTAAATAATTGAAAAGATTGAGATAAATTGGTAAAACGTTCTGGCGTGGTTTGAGATATCTTGAAATAGATTTTACCGGATAACATGTTTTTAATAAAGCATATTTACGAATCAAAAAATCTTGACGTCACTCAAATTCACAAGAATGAAATTGCCGTTTGAAAAAAATATTTTCTCGAATATTATCATTCAAAAAATGGTTCTCACATGTATTTCAGTATAAATCATTTCAAAGTGTTACTATTACTTCTTTCATTATTTTGATTGTTTATGACAAGCATTGCTGAAATGTGTATAAAAATAAATCTGTAATATGTGTCAAAAGATATTTTCTTCTACATTTTAAAAATTAAAAGTGTTCAACGTGTTGTGAAATATTGATTGCAACGTTAAAATGTTAATGCTTCGATCAAGTCTTCCCAAATCAGATTTACCTGTTAAAATCAGTGACGAGATGAGGTTTAATACGTCCAAACCAATGCATATGTTCGAATCAAATTAATTTGAATGGAATCGATTGCTCCGTAACGAGGTGACAGACCTAAATTGAATTTTCAATGCGGTATCGGCTTTGCAAACGTTTCTTAAGTCGTGGTTTCGATTTCGGCTTTCCATTTATAACCATTCCTATCTTGAATTTACAAAACGTATCTTTAGCAATCCGTGCGTGATGGTTTTGACTGCGATTTTCGTTACAATAATTTGCAATGCAGCTATGTAAACAAAAACGCCGATTCGATTCGAAGATACAGTTTCCGTGCGAGGTGAAATTTTGACGCAACTTTTATTTGTACACAACAACCGGGAATATTCAATATAATAAGTTATATTTCGAACAAAACAAAAATCCAGAATATTTCGAGGTTTTCCCATTAACAGCCAATGACTTTTTTGCAATATTTTTCCGCTCAAAGCGAAAGATTATTTCCCAATCAAAAATGTCGATCTTTTAAAAGGTGTAAAAAGGATTTTAATATCAAAGAAAAAAACAATCCGAAAAAAAACAAGAAAAAACAAAATGCATGAAAGAAAGGTAAAATGAGAAGAAAAGAAAATGAAATATGAATCCGAACATAAAACTGCGGAGAAAAGGAAAAGAAAAAAAAGTGAGGAGAAAAGTACGGCCCGGTTCCGGCCTGACCCCCGATCTCGGAGCAAAAACGAGTTGGCTGCGCGGCGATCGCAATTCAGTCCGATCTAATTATCCCACAAATCCTCGCAGCTGCGATTGTTTTCCCTCGACCGAGAGGCAACGCCGCGTCGTCATTGTTCTCCCTCGGCGCGAGGAAACGCAGCAACGCCGATACTTTTCTTTTCCCCGCCACTCGCCGACGTCAATTTCTCGCGAGCAATCACCGAAACGGTTACCTACAAATACATTCGGCCAGCCCGAACGCGGTAGAAAGCGGCGCTCGGCGCGCACACACGCCTCGTGGCCGAAAAAAGAAGGAAAAAGGAAGAAAGAAAAAAAGGTAAAAGAACAACAAAAGCCGACAGACCGAGCGACCGGCGGCAAAAAAAAACTCACCGCCTCTTCTTTCCTCTCATCTCGCACGCCTTACTTTTGACGGGCCCCCCTCCTCCCCGTGCATCTTTCGCTTCCCTCCCTCCCCCGTTTTTCTGCTTCGTTATTTCGTTTTACTTTTGGTACAAACTTTTTTTCGTCTTGTTTAAATTGTATCGTCTTTCGCCATCTTCGTGTTTTTTATGTTAATTGCATTTTTCATATAAGACGTTTTCTTTATTTTCCTCTGGTCTCATCCAAGTTCTCTTACGTGCAAATTAGCTTTTAACGTTTTTGTTGAGGAATTCGAGCTGAGAAAACTTATTTAAATGAGAATCAGTCAAGTGGACAAAAATAACCATGAGAGAAGTATTTTAAAATACATCTGATTTTAACTTCAACCAAAAATTTTAAGCTAGCTTTTCTTTGGTAATTTTTCAGTACCTTTTTTGTCAAAAGCAATCGGAGCAGTACACGATTTATTTCTTTCTTTTTCCTTAATTTTTTCAACTTTCTAGCTCTATTTTCACCCCTCAACTGTACCCCCTCCCCCCTCAATTTCACTCTTTTATACCAACTATTTCCTCCCACTATCTCTCTCGTTTCTTCGTTGTCTCATTTCCCATCCTCCCTGCGTACCCCTTTTCGCTCGATCATTCCTCTTCTTTTTTTTTTCCGTCGGCCCGTGTCCTGTCCTGTGATTAAGAGGCCGCGTTCGATCGCGATTGGTCGGCTTAACCGAGCCCGCGGGCACTCTCGTGGCCGTCGTCTCGTGGCGCATTAACTACAGCCGCAGCTGCCGTGCGACCGGCAGACTAGGCACGGATAGCCCGAGCTGAGCGCCGGCGTGTGTGGGAGTCGTGGCTCCGTGTGCGTGTCCGCGTGGCAGTGTGTGGGAGTGTGTCATTAGCGTGACGCCTAGGCAGCGCGACGCGCGGCATTGTGTGCCGACGGCGACGGAGAGGGGGCGGCGGGGGCGGGGGTCCCGGCGCTCGGTGTCAGCCACTGCGCCGAGTTTCGCACACGTGTGTGCGTGTGTGCACCGAAATCGCACGCATACCGGCGCAAATCGGCCGCGCCATTATTCGGCTTTCAACAATAAGAAAGCGGCGTCGCGCGCTCATGCCCCGAGCCGTATTTCGGTTACGCCGACGAGTCCGCGCTCGATATGCGGGCTTTGTTCGCGCTCGGTCTTTTTTCGCCGAGCGATTTCGCTCGCCGGACGTCGACCGATCGAAATTAAATCGGCCGTGACGTTGGTTTTGTTAAGGAAATTGCGAGCCTGGCTCACTGGCTTGGCCCGGGCCGGGACAGATTTATGCTTTTGATATTTGTTTAGAAAGTTGTTTTGTATGGAATTGTTTTAATTTAAAACAACGCATAATTAATTGAAAAAATTATTTAACAAATTATTTTTGCAAAGTATTTTGTATTCCGGAAGTCTCTTAAAGTGTGCTGGAATGTAGCAATTAAGATATTCGAGTGGTTGGTTAACCATATGTAAAAAGGGAAATGGACATCTTATCAGGGCCTCCCTTAGTAACTTGGATTCACGATTAGGACCTCATTTTAGTCTAAATCGATGGGCAATTTTCGTTCGCGGAATCGTACCGATGGTCGGGCGGCGCGCTTTAAAGGCGAGCTTGAATTCGAGGTTCAGCGAAAGATTAATTGGTGAAATGAGCTGGAAGAAGCCGGCAATTGAGAAGGTTCCCGACGAATTTATCGGGATTTTGTGGAGGGAATTGCTCGCAAGCGATACGACGGCTCGCTGGGAAATTTGCGATGAAAGTTAATTGTAGTTTGATCGCAGTTCGTCACGAAAAGCGACGATCTTATGATTATCGTTAAATGAGATTGCTTCTAATTGTCGAATTGTGGGACTGTGGGGCAAAAAATTGCTAATTCAGCTGTTCGTGTTGTAATTTACGAGAATGGGCATAAAACGTACTCTTTACAGTACATATAAGTTACAGAATAGTTTATTTATTTTGAAACAAATAAAATTAATAAAACTATTTTTTATATTGAAATTTTTATAAATATTTTAATATACAATATATAAGAAATGTGATATTTCGCTGTACGATATTTAGTAATGTTTCACTTAATTTAATATTCACTTTTCAAGATATGCGTAGTGAATTTTTCATTGCATTTTTTCCCCATGTAGAAAGTGATCCTTATGGCGCAGCGCGGTTTCGTTTTCTAACATTCGCTTTATTTAAATCAATAGCACCAACTGACATCGCATTATTCGTTTAGTTGTACATTTCGCTATAAAATTTTACATATCATTTGTAAAATTACTCTTTACACTACATAATATTCTCATATTCTACGGCGTGCATTCATTATGCAAAGTCGCGTAAAAATTTCTGTACGGAGTTTTCTATGCGCGAACCGCTGTATGTAATCATCGAACGAACAATGAATTTCGTTTAAAACGACGTGACGTGAAACAAAGTGTCAACAAATTAATATGAATTTTTATCATACTCAATGACTTAATAATTACTCACAAGCCAACTCATTTTCCAAATACATTGAAAATATCTCAACTCTGACAACTTAAATTATTTTGGAAATAATTGTGTTATACAATAATGAACGTGTTTTCGAATTAAAAACTTGGAGGCTAACATTTTGTTGGCTGAAAAGATTAAACGGATAAAACGATTTAAAAATTTGTTTAAATCAATTGCATTTACATCTATTCATTTGAATTTCTTAATTAGTCAAACTCAAATCAATTGCAATTTCATATTGTGTTATCTCATTGCGAAAATCCCAAAAAACACTTTCGAAACACTTCCCAATAAAAAAATTCAATTCGGCAATTCATTTCGAAAGATTCAACGCCCAAAATACAACTTCCAAAGTGTTCCCGCAATAACAACAATTCACCTCCCGGGCCGACCAAATATTTCAAGAGTCAATTTCTCAGAAAACACAACGCGTTAATACTAACGACCAGCCTCCTTTCCTTAGTCGTTCGCACGAACAATACCTCCCTCGAACTTTCTTACCAAAATATCAATCGCCCACAAACAAGCCATCACGAATCCGCGATTTTCCCGAGCGATCGGCTCAACCGGAAGCCATTAGGCGGCCGCAACGAAACCACCGAAAAGCGGAATCAGCGAGTCGGCGCCCATTAATGCAATATTTATGTTAAATAATCGGCGGCCGAACAAAGCCGTCGGTCGGATAAAAGCGGCGGGAGCGTCGAACTAACCGGCGCGAAAATCGGGGGGGAGTTGAAGGGGCGGGGGGGGGGGGGCGAAAATAGCGACCGGGCGGGTTTTTGTTCGCTTTCCAGCAACAGATGTCACGGACGAGCCCATCCTCCGGTCACACCCTGCACACACGTGCGTGCGTGCTACAAAGCGCAGGTGGACTCGTGTGTTTCTGGCGTGGGGTATGAGGTTACCCCACGCGTGTGCGCGCGTGTGCGTGCGGCTCATTAAGTGCGACGCCGGCGCGAGGGAGGTCGCTAACACGCGCGCGCACCAGCGACACACAAACAAAGGTACACGTACGCACACAGACACACTAACCCACATGCACGATTGCGGCCCCTGCCAGCTAAATGCCCGAAGCCACGATCCCGTAAACGGCGGCGCTCGTACCGGCTGGCCAGCTGACGAACGTCGCCCCGTTTGACGTGGATTTTGCGGTGTGGGAAAGCGATCGGGAGGGGGAAAGGTCGACGGGGAAATTGGGAAAACGAGACGGAAGACGTCGATATCGCTCGGATCTTGACTCCGGCCTGGGACGTCGACATTTCTTGCTTCGGCGACAATCTACCGGGCCGATCGGCAGGGGGGGGGGAGGGGGATTTTGACGAATGGTCGCCTCTCTTTGTTAGCTCGGCTGATTTTCTGATACCGATCGACGGGTGAAATTCGATAAATTTTCGATCGCTTGGGGATATTGGAATTGAGTTTTTTCAGACTGGTGGTATTCTACTGTTTGTGGGAAATATGAAATGGAATTGAAGTTTGTCGGTGACGCTTGTTTAAAGATGGGACGTTGAAAAATTGCGCGAACTCGGTGGGATTAATTTGAAGGGTTACATTGAGTTGGATTGCTTCGAGCTGGAAAAAGTTGTCGTTGATTGAAATGACTAGAAAGTTGTAATAAAAATGTAGATATTTTGTAGTAATTTGGTAATCAAATGACTGTATTTGCAGATAACTATTTTTCCCTAGTATTTTCACAAATTTTTAATAAAAGTTTTCTGTCATTTTTTACTGTATCATAAAAAAATGCTTTAAACATTATCATAGTTTTTTTTACAATTGGGTGAAAATACCAATAGATGACAGTGTACCAATAAATAACCAGAGTTTTGGAGTGGTAATGATGAACAACACATTTTGAATGAATAGTTATTCACTGGTACAAGTTTTCAACCAGTAATTCACTGGTCTTTTCACCTTAAACATTTTTTTTACACTGTAACATTCCAAATTATTTGATGAACACAAAAACCATTTACAACAACTTTCATCGCAAGAACCAGTATTAAAAACTACCTATCGACCAAATGTAACCTCAAAACTCAACGGTTTTTTCCACCCGACGTTTTTTTTTTTTTTTTTTTTTAAAGCCAGAAAATCACAATCGTCCATCACGCTGTAAAACAGTACTTTTGAACGACCGGATTTCCTCAGCCGGCGGTTCAATAATCAAGCGCGACTGATTTCAAGGCTCTCGCACAATCCCCGACAATATCGCCAACTAATATTTAATCAGCAGAACTGCTCGACAAATAAGCGCCGGCGATAAATAACAAATGACGGAAGACAATCGATCGGCGTATCCGTGTCGCCGGGCGACGTCGAATTCCCACAGCCATTTACCCAAATCACTTGAGCCTCGGCTGCGAACAAAGCCGGGGCCGTCTGTCGTGCACAAACAGCCGAAACTGACGATCGCTCGGCGATTCAGCTTAATCATCGCATGTACTTAGCAATACAATTCCGTTGGCATTCGCAGGCCGCCGAAAACCCAACACCCGGCCGCGCGTTTGAGCCCGGCCGACGGCAAACAATATTTCGACACGGATCCCCGATTTAGACATCGGCCGAGCCCCACGAGACCCGGCCGATTATGCGCCTCGGCTTTTTAACAACGGAACCCAGTCCCAGACACGCGCGCCTCCCTCTCCCCGCGCCCTTTGCCTTCGTCGCTCACCCTTTCGCTACAACAAATCGCCTCGGCGTCACGAGAGCACTTTGGATTATTAAAATGCCGTGGATTTGGGGAATTACGCGGGATCTATGCCGTGTTAATAATTAAAAAGCTTGTTAAGAACGGCACGTCGGGAAAGGCACACTTTTCTCCCCCCCCCCCCTTGCCCCTAACCATCGGTCTCCCTCGAGACGGAAATCTGAGGACACTGACGGCCGACGAAATGAAACGGTTCGCGAGGTAAGAGCTTCCCTGCAACATGTGTCGTCGCCGCAATCGCCCGTTAATAAGAAACGCACACTTGCCACGGAATCTAGTGCGAATTTGCGGCCGTGATTGTGTAAACTTATGGGTCATCGTAAATTGATTTCTTTTTGTGCTCGTTTGAGGATATGGACTGAAAAGCGAGATATAACGGTGAAAATTTAATTCAATAAGCAATAGTGATAAAATGATAAAATTGCTTTTCAAAATTTTTCAATTATAAATTAAAAAGTTTATTTTCAGCATATTTGTATTATATAATATGAAGAATGTAATTATAAATGTATGTAAAAATTATACGCATATATAAAATTATGTGTCGTGTAAAAATTGGACGTTATAAAGAAAAAAAATTAAATACAAGACTTCTTTCAAGTTCTTCAATTACTTCGTCAATTATTCGACCGATATGTATAGACGTAAACAGACCCTGTCTAAAAGTCGTAGCAACTCTTTTGCCAATAAGATTGGCCCAACGAGATTAGACCGCGACATTTTAGCACCCAAATAAAGCGTCCCTCCGACCGAGACAATTCGTTTGTGTGCGAAACCATGTCTCAACTCATTCTCATCAACGCCTCTCCACCACACCGTAATCGAGCCAACAAAAGTGATTTCCCAATATCGCAAAAAGACGAACGTGATTGACCAAAGTTGCCGAGAAACAATAACGAATCAAATCCTTATCAATCGCAATGAAAAGTAAACCATGATATTATCGTAAGGCCTTCTTGGAAACTGTCTTAATTTTAAAGTATTACAACAATGTTAAATTATATTACACATTGTAGTTAGAGAAGAAACATAAAAATTATATAAAATTTTAGGTTAAAAATTAAGAATGTTGAAAAAATAATTTAATACATACGAATATATTTTATTAATTACATTAAGAGTCTTTAATCGCGTAAGTTATTTTAAATATTTTTTAATTGTTTGTATCTGTGTTCAATTAATGTAATTTATTTAATCAAATGTAAGAAGGATTCGATTGATTTAATGAATTAAATTAATTTATGAATTTCAAATTTTGAAATGATTAAAATGTTATAAAGTAAAAACAGTCGTTAATTCCAAAAATCGACGCTTCGCCAGTAACATGTTAATGTATATAAATATCACGGCTGTTCTTTGTCTCATTTATGATTTTTATTTAATTTCAAAACTGTATACATAGAAGGCCTTCTTCCAGTTAAAGACTCAAAAATTTATTTATTACATTTTCATTGTGAAATAGTGAAGTGAAATGTTACGTCGTTCATACTTGAAAAAAAAATCCATTATCGTAAGTTTTGCTGTGTTTTATACTCATAATTATAACTTTTAAATAAAACTTAAATTTAAAAAATACTTATTATAGAAATAGTTAATATAATAACAATAAATTATTCTTGTGGCAAAGTTATGGAGTAAATTTAACATTGTTATATTCCTATAAAAAATGTGAGATTTGAATGTCTTAATTAAGATGGAATTATTAATTCTGATGCTTATCATCTAAAATTATATACAAAAAGTCTAAAAATAAAACAATTGTCGTCTTATTCTAGATACCAAGTTCGTCTTAATAAAGATATTTAAATTGCATCTTTTTTTATAGTGACCATTCTATTTATTTAATATTTGTATGTAAATATTTTGTTTGTAAAAATAATATATTATAAATATGATATAAAATGATAAGTTTTATTTATTAAAATGATATAAATTAAACAAAGTAGTTGGTATTTTATTTATTATACATTTATTACAGTGCTTCTATTACTTTGACAATAAATTGAAAAATTCACTTAAAATACATTTAAGCAAAATAATTTAAGTTTTAAAATGAAAATAGTGTCATTAAATTCAGATGAAAACGCATTCACGTTTTTTTTTTTTTTTTGTGTGTGTGTAAATATTGCAGTGGCTCTTTGTCACACTTACAATTTTCGTTTGTTTTGAAGGGTTTAATAACAAAGGACGTTGGCCTACTTTTAATGAACGACTCGAAAAATTTATTTCATTATTGTCAGTTAACCGATAGCCGCCAGGGCGGTCGATTGGCGTTAAAATTTATACTGAAACGAGTTAAAGTTTTACGCGTCCGTTTCGATACCAAGAATCCGCAGAGATTAACGTATAGTATGTGTGACTACCGTAGAAGCATTGAAGCCGTTTTC
This sequence comes from Aradophagus sp. ZL-2020, assembly GCA_022817685.1. NCBI lineage: Eukaryota > Metazoa > Arthropoda > Insecta > Hymenoptera > Scelionidae > Aradophagus > Aradophagus sp. ZL-2020. The sequence goes on from JABFOV010001751.1 coordinate 17,896, forward strand.
AAGCTTATAACAATTTTTGTAAGTTTTATTTAATTCAGTTACAGTACCAATGTGTTAATTTAAGTTATTAATGTTTAACATTAAGACAGATGTGTCCAAGCAATTTTTAAAGTAATTTGCAAATACTAATTAATTACATGAATCAAATTGAACCAATTTAATTTCAGTAATTCACTTTGATTGTTGTAATTAATAAAACAAATCAAGCTATCTAAATTGAGCATGCAAGTTAAAAATTTAACGGTATAAATAATATTAAATTGCTTTTTTTATTTTCATATATCGACTTAACGCTTCAATTTGGGTAAATTATTCGTTTCTATTTATAACAAATTTTAAATGCAAAAATATATAAAATCACCGATTCCAGATATTCAATTAATTTTATCGATGTTTTCAATTTTCTCTGTGTTGATGTCAAATGTAAACATAGACGGTTGATCTTTGTCTTACTAATAATATTTATTTGTTTTCAAAGACATGTACAAAGAAGCGTTGAACTTTTAATTAATGACTCGAAAATTTTATTATTTTCTTATCAGTTAACAGACAACTATCGGGTTAATCGGTTCGTGTTAAAATTTACTGCGACTATATTAGTTTTACGTTCCCGGTTTTGTAGTGCAATTGCCTAATGAAGTATTCTTACGTCATCTATAGTTAAAATGAATTCACATTTTTGTATGTTTTGCTTCATTTTACACTTACAATTTCTTTTTAATTACAAATATAATGTAAAAAAATTTAATAAATACATAAACGATAATTGATTCACGTAGCAAATTTGTGTATTCAGTTTAGCCTAATGTTATTTTTACAAAACTTGAGCATTAGTGTAATTTTGTAAGAGGTTTGTACATATTGTTACAATTTTTTTAACAATGTAAGTTAATATATGGAAAAAGATAAAAATAAATAAATATATTAAACAATTTTCAATTTAACAATTACTGAATCCGATAAAAAAAATAAATAAATAAATAAAAGATCGTATAGAAGGCGTCGTAAAAAAAATATAACAATAATTATTGTTTAAAATTATAAAAATTTATTTTTATAATAATTTAAATTAACTACAAGAAGAAGAAAAAGTAAATGATCGTTTGGCTCTACATGAACAACGTCCATTAAACCCTGTACTATCACCCTGATAACAGTATGGCACAAGCCCGGCCGCAATATGGCATCAGTCTGCCAACAATGCGACAAGCGTATCTCCCTCCCACTCGATTCAGACCGAAGCCAGACTAGCTTTTCCACTCGGGACACTTATTTCCTGCCCGGTTGCCGCGATCGGAGCGCAGCGGGAATACGAATGAATCGATGAAGAACGCCCGGCCGGGCCGTGCGGCGCAAACGGAAATAGCCTCCGCGAGCCTTTCTGGGGCTTTCCGGGGGGGGCGAGGGGGGTCGTACGCGCCGACGAGGCGAGGCCATGTGCCTTTGGCGCTGAATGGCCCCGGCACCGAGCCGCAGGGATATCCATTATTGGCCGCTCGAGGGGGTCGGCTTTCCATTCATTGCGGTCAACCGAGGGTCGAAGCCCATTGTCGCGGGAGCGCGGTCCGCCTCGGCGGATTGTCGGCGCCCGCAGTGCCGCGCAGTTTGTTTGGCCCGCGTGCACGTGACTGCCCGCCGAATTAGGATTTAACCGAGATATCGATCGGCCGGCCCGGCGCTCCTCGCGCCGCTGCTAATGCGATTTGCGCGTATCCGCCGAACACGTGATTCGTTAATTGCTCGGCTGCCAAACGGCGCCACGCTTCGATCGCTCGGAGACGCGCCGGTCGAGTTTCGTCGATTGTTTCGCTACCCTCGTTAAAGTTGATTATGCAAAAAGGGAGGCGGGGGGGGGGAGAAGCGCTTGGGGCTCCTCGGGTTTTCGCCGGAAGAAGTTTGGTGATAATAATCTGGAACGGGGTGGGAGGGAGTGACGTGGAGGGGGAATTTTTCGCTGCGGGAGACAGAGTTCTTAGTCAAAAGGAGGGAAAAATCACCACTACGTGTATTTCAAACCGATCTTCTATCCTTTTTACTGAGCACTCTGGTGAGAGATTTGATTTTTCGCGGGGAGATATTTGATAGTTGATTGCATATATATTTTAGTGGGTAAGCGGTTCGATAAAGGTTTTAATATGGTATAATTTCAATTTTGATTATATTGTTTCGGCAGCAAAATTAGGATGATTAGTTTAAAAAGAGAAAACATTTTTGATTGATTAAAGAGGAAATATTTTAAATTTCGGATCCAATTTGATGCATTGCAAATTTGCATAAATGTACGTATAAACTTAAACTTATAAAATAGTGATTAAAGTTTAAGCAAAACAACTTCATGGAATATAGTATTAAATTATGAGATGATTTTGCAATCACCAGAATAAGTTTGATTGCTTATTTAACTCTGTCAAAGCTCATCAAAACATTCATTTTTTTTGTTTGCTGTTAACAACTGTCCTCTGTTTAATATTTACTTCAAACATTTATTTCAATAACAAGTTAACAATAGATTTACAATACTTTATGTACAAGAAATTTGCAATGCTTAAAATCAGAAGAATACAAATGTAAAAAACCTATTCTTAAATGATATTTGTTTGATGTAAAAGGCAACTTCAATATAAAAAAGGAAAACGATAGAATTAATTTATAAATTTATTCAAAAAGGTTAACAAATGCTAGTGATGGATTGTGTACTCCTAATGATAATTACGCTTTATATTAATATTCTCAATGGTTATAATGTAGACAACAAATAGCGATAAGAAAATTTACCATTTTATATGTCAAATTTACACATTTATATATTACGTATGCAGTCGTGCGAACTGCACGTTAAACATTCAACTTTTATTCCACTGTAAATAAATAAAAAGTGTTTGTTAGTTTCCAGTTGATATAAGTAAACGAACATTATCATTATCAGCTACATTCTTTCCGCACATAGCTAATATTCCAGCCCAACGTCGTTCTTAAAATAAAACTCCCAACGTCAACCTTCATTTCAGATTTCCACGAGTCTGATCTTTAACTCGACAGTTGGCAGCCCGGACCTCGAAAGAGTGTGCGTCATTGATCAGGTGAGTCTATAACTAAGCCCGTCCCATTGCGCGACGTTTGGTGGCATGTGCATAAGAAAGACGTCAATTTTCCAGCCAAACAGCGACCATTGGCCGCGGCTAACGAGCCCGGCCAGATGACGTGATCCGCGTAGCAAAAACGAGCCGGGGCGTTGATAACGGCACACGCGTCCGGGGACAATGGACCGAAGGTGTAAGTTTTGCGCGTAATTGGATTCATTCTCCGGTTACACCCTCGTCTCTCGGGTCCCCTCGCGACGGCCTCGCTCGACAGCCCGTCGCTCGTCTTTCTCTCCGTCGAACGCCGAGGGCTCTCCATCTCGTCAGCCGTAGCCCTCGATCGAATTAACCCCACCCCCTTAGCCCTTGCGCGACCCCACGACCCGGTCGGAGCGCGAGTCCACTCGACGTAACGCGAGAAATATCGGCGACTTTTATCGCTCGGCGGATCGTGAAAAACTTACGACCTCGGATACGGCCTTACGTAACCGGCCGTTCGCGCTTTATAGTCGTCGCTCGGGCGTGCGCAGGTGCCCGCCGGCATACGAAACGCGCGCCACCGACTAATCGTAAATTAGTTTGCCTCGAGTTTGCCGTCACCTCCCGAGGCAGCCTCCATCGGATTTTCATTAATGACGCCTCTGAAAATAGGCTCCAGTGTCGAAAACTTGAGTAATCGGGCACGTTTTTAACGTACCCCTTGCCGTTTCGTTCCCGCGGCACTGAGATTCGAATTGAGTCGGATGTGATTCGACTAAAATGCGTGTCTAATCGGGCTTATCTCGGGTGGGTCTGTCGCGATTTGAATCGGACTTCCTGCGTCGAGAGTATAACGTCGTGGATTTAGTAATGAAGTTAGGACATCAACATTGGTCGCAAGGCAACTTTCATAAAGATAGACGCTGATTCTATTGAGTTAATTTGAAATTCGCTGTGACCAATGGTAATTTTACGTCGCCGATGACTTTGAGACGTTCTATATTGATCAATGTCAAATCAATGTCAAATTGAGAATGATCATAATTAATCTTATTTCGATGATACAAAATTTGCAAATCCGATAACCATTTTTTACAGAAGTAGTTACAAGTTGAAAGGAAAAGTAGTAGAGTAATGTAAATCTACCACAAATATTTTTAAAATGACACCACATTCAGAATTACACAGAGAGATTTTAACAGTAAAATTTACTATTAAACAGTTTAATTAACTATTTAAATTATAAAAATATAATAGTTTTACGATTTGAATAGTGTACTTTAGCATTTAGGTAGTAACTTTTACTTCTTCGTTCTTTTAAACGACTTAACACCGGTTATTGTGTTACTTTACGATATGAGTGATGTAATTGAACTATAACTTTTTCAGTGTAATTGCCTTTATAAACACGTGATGTACAAAAATTACCATACATATTAAAAACTATTTTTCATGAAGGAAATATTTCTTGATGCACGGTCCTCGTTGATTCCACTCCAGCAACGTTAAATCGACTACGATCAATGCAGATTCCACCTCACATCCGTCAAAAATGTATTCCTCCATTTCCCCGGTCTACTCAACGCAAGTCGAATTCCACTAAAATAACCTCGGCAGTCTTCGGCCGTAGCTACCCTTCTCCGACGCCGGTATCAATTTCGTAAGATTGAATCGAATTATTATGAGCGAGGTCGGCTGTCATCAATATCAGACTATCGGAAAGAAATACAGAATACGAGGCCGAATTTTCAAAATCATTCATCCCGAATGACAAAGTAAACAGAGCACAGACGCAGCGATCCGTCGCGTCCCCTCGCGCGTGCCGAAAAATTGGCCATCAATCTCGCCCGAAACTCGGCCCTTCCAGCATCGGAGCTGCTTCTGCCACTCGTCGCAGCGATTTTTCACCGCTCCCGCCGGCCATTGGTCATCCCGACAGGCCGGCCTTTGTCTCGCCGCAAGCCCAAAACTTGCCGGCAACTTGGCCGCGTCGGCGCCGGGCGCCTCGCAATTATAAATGTATAACGCGCAACTGACGTTTAATTAACTTTCGCGCGGCTCCGGGTGCCTCGGCGTGGGCGAAATTACACGCCGCGCGCGGAAACTCGTTCCGGCGAACTCTCGCCGACCTTCTTTCTCCGCCCCGAAGAAAGTTCGCCGTCGTTCCGGGAGGGGGTGGGGGGCGGGGGGGGGCGGGGGACTCGGGCCCGAATTTTTCGCGCTTGGTGCTCGCGGTCTCTCATACACCCCCGTCCTTGCCGCCGCCATTCCCCTCGTAGGTCTTGGCCCGCCCCGCCCCTGTCTCGCGACAGCGCAG
>JABFOV010001752.1:0-23269 GCA_022817685.1 Aradophagus sp. ZL-2020
GCGTACTAGAGAGTCACTTGCTTGCGTGTCTAGCATAAGACAACTGTGCGAAAAACACGCCACATTACGTTATCAATTCACGCTGTGTTACAGCGAAATTTTCTAAATAGACACACCATATTTGTATTAATTGGCCGCGTTGTTATATTATTTTTTTTTAAATATTACAAAGGAGCCACAATTTATTATAGTCTCCCGGTGCATTGGTGGAGGGGGCAAGGCGATTTTTTTTTTTTTTTTTTTTTTTTTTTTTGGTATTATATATTATTTATAATTAAATTATTCATTGTATTACTTTGTTATATTATTACTTTATTTTAATACCTTATAAAAAAATAAATAAGATAATTTTTGCGTGATTTAAACTACCAGCATTTTCTATGTTTAATTACGAATGTAATTTTCGTTCGCTTGAATGCCCAAACAGTGATAAATACCCGAGTAGTGATAAAAATGAATAAATCATGCGCCTTACGACTAGATACCCAGAGTTTAGATGATGAATTGATTGCGGAGAGGAAAGTGTATGATTTATCGACGAATTTTGTTGTTGGTTTAATTTTGATTTTATGAGATTTACTACATAAAATTTGGCATAAAAAATGCCGCACGTTTGGTACGGATATTGAAAAAAATATAATTTTTTATGGAAAATGGAGTTTACATTTGAACACATTACTACGAATTCCGACAATAGCGAAGAAAAACAAAAACGTTCTGTTAAAGGTCTATTTTGTTGTAACAAAGTTGCGTAATCGTTGAAAAGATAAATGAATTATCGCGGAGAATTAAAGCACTCGTCGTTTTTCACTGTAACGTCATTTTTGTTACGTAACACTGCAAAGATTTTATAATTTTCCTGTCAATTCCGTCACCAGTGATTACCCGCGATTTGTGTTCCAGAGTCACGAGTCCAACGGCTTGAATGTATGTAAAAAACGGAAGCACATTTATGATCTGTTAACACTTCAACACCAAATTATTAATCCACGATAAAAAAAATTCATCGATTTTGAACAATAGATTTTGTTTTATTTTTTAATTACAAATTATCTTATCGATAACCAAATACGAAAAATAAAGCAATTTTTGGCTTCATTATTTGGTGAATAAATTATTATCCGAAATTTACGAGTGGAACAATCAGAAAAGGTAAAAATCGAATGAAATAACTAATCGAAAGTTATCCAAACTGGGACAGTGATGTGTTGTTTTATAATTAAAATAAGGAACAATGGGAAGAATAACACAAAATTTAACATTGAGTCATGATAACATAAAAAATTCATAAAAGTTTAACATATGGTTATCTGACATTTTTTTTCTATAAAGTAATAATTTTCCATCAACTATTACTGTTTAATTAGCACGAGAACGTTATTTCGGGTAATGATAATTATAATTTGAAGTGTATGTGAAAGATGAAATTCAAAGATAAGTCATGATATTACTTTAATTTATATCAATTAGCTACTATAATTAGTTAGTTTAACAACTCAGTTAATACTCACGTTTCATATATATTTTCAAAAATAAGTTATGAAAACTCTTGTAATATATTATCTTTCAATTCTCATAACTAATTTTCACTTGCAACAGAGATAAAAAAAATGCATTAATTCTAAAAAAAACGTATCTCTCTGGATTTTATTTTGAAAGTAACGACAACTTTTTTTTCGCTATAAGTACAAGTACAAAAATTCATTTACGCATTTGGTTATCTTAAATTAACATAGTAAAGATATATATACTCGACTTTGACTTTTCTTAAATTAGCTTTCTTGCTATTCGGCTTTCCTTAGATTATTTTGCCGTTTTTTTTTCTACCTATAATTTACTTGTTACTGGCAAAATATCAAAAAATATTTTCATTGCTTAAGTATATTATAGGAAATTTCATTACTTATGAACAATTCGAACCTACAATTGTTAATATAATATTATTCCACCAAATTATTAAAAACAGTAATAAAATAAATTTTATTAAAGTAACAATATAACTACTTTTTTACAGCTTTTTGTTTTCGAACGTACCCACGTGGAAAAAATTCTTGCCAGCCAGCTGACAAAATTTTTTTCCACGCGGGGTATATTGAATCTCATAATGAAGTTTCAAAATAGAAAATTAATTAAAGTTATTAATCAATGAATTTTTGTTATGCCAAAGATATTTTTAATTGCACTTGTAAATATAAAATTACTCCCAATGTAAGAAATGTCGCAGTTCCGGCTCTAAAGACGCAAGAAGAGCCGAACTTGAGTGTAAAATAAAAGTTGTCAGATATAAAAACTTCCATTTTAACATACACTCGTTCAAGCATAGTCGAGTTTCAAAATTTTTGTCACTTTGCATCAAGTACATCAATGAATCTGAAACGAGTTTAATGAAAATGTAACGTTGGCTTCTGATAATCTATAAACATGCAATTTTTGCAATAACTGATTACACGAGTTTGTCTTGGGTCAATCTTTTTTTTTTTTTTTTTTTATCTATCTTAACTCCAAGATAGATTAAATGAAATGGTTGAAGGAAAACCAATTTCTCTGAATCATTCGATTTATTTTGATTCAAAGTCGAAGAGTTTTTCCAGCAAAAAGTCAATGCGGAAATAACTATTTTTACCGATTTATTTCAGCTAACTCGTTCAAAGAGAAAAAATGCTAAATAAAAAACGGCGAGTATTTTATTAAAAACTGTGCTCGATTTATAAAAATCGAGTTCAAGTTTTATCTCGCCGGCGAAACGTAAGGATCAATTAGTTTGTGAAGTAGAGCACGTAAGATAAAAGCGCTTTTATATACATAGGAAATCGAAACCGAAATCGGAACGTCCGATTGAGGCAAACTTGTTCGCTGAAAATATGAAACTGTTCGGCGAACGTTTGCTTCCTGAAAAAAAATTGCCATTTATCTTTTGTTTCTTTTCTTTGGCACTTTTGCTATTGAGCGTTTCCCAGTGACGTATCGAGGGTGACGAAGGAAAACACGTTCGTGACACATTTACGTCAAAGAATCTTTAAAATATGCCACTGCATGCTTGCGTCGCGCTTAACATCATCTTCTAAAATGCGCGCTCAATAATGACACACAACAATTTGTCATGCACAGCACGCGAGGTCGTTGCTAGTTTTGAAGAATGGCCTATCGCTTTTCGATTCGTGTAATATTATGATATTCTATTATTTGTTATAAAAAGCGAAGTTATTAATTAATATTAATATTGCTACTTTTTATTGTAACTATAATAAAAATTGATTTCACTTTTTTATATGTACTTTAAAAGAATAATTATTTAGCTCCCCAAGAAGATTAATCTTATAACTTTGTTAATTTGTATTAAAAAAAAAAAAAAAAAAAAAGTTAAGAGAATTACTACCCTTATTGAATGTTTTTGAATGAATGTTCAATTGAAAGTGACTTAAAATACCGTTCGTTAAAATTTGCAAAGCGTTTCGCGAGCTTTAAAGAAAAAGTTTGCCCGGTAATAACGATGACTTTCGTTCGACTTGGCGCAATCTTCTGCAGTTTACAGAACTAATTCCGACAATCTCATCGAAGTTGACCGAACTTATTGTGAGATGCACTTGAATGCAACATTCCGCGCGCTTCTGATCTAATACCTTCGTCGGGATAAGCCAAGCCACGCTTTCCCGTAATACCTTAAACTGGAACATACATCGAGAACGTAATCTTATCTATCTCGATATACTTAACTAATAAAACAATCACTGTTCTCTCGATCCATGCTGGAATTAGCGATATCAACTGTTTTATTGTGCAAAAATGTGTGCAAAAATTCTGCAAAATTTTTTGTATATTAAATTCACAGTTTTCGGTTCCTTCTTTTCTCTTTTTCTTATATTCTGTATTAAAATAGATTATTGTTCCTTATCATTCGTTCTTAATTTAATTCATAAAATAATTTAAAATTTATTCAGTTAAAAAAAAAAGATTACTAACTTCCGAAACATTACAGAAATCACCCAACAATTGAACGACTCTAGGTCACTTGATATTACGAAACTTCGTAGACACATTTTACAAATTCGACATCAACAACAAAAAGTGCACGGCAAAAAAATTTTATCGAATGTATCATTTGCGCCACGTAAATTACCGCGTTGTGAAATTATCGCGTTTGGAAATCATCGGAGGTGGATTTACTAAACGCGCATGGTCTATGATAAAAATACACAAACGCAAGCGTTGTCGTTGAACCAGAAATAACCCAATCTGAAGAATTGATCTAAACTGTGTTTGCGTTTCCAAGTGTAAATTGCAATACACTCGGATTTCAGGTGCTTTGACTTGGGAAACTGAACTGTTATTTAATCACTCAATTATTGTCCAATATATTTAAATCTCACTCAACTTATCCTGAACATAAAAAGAATATTTAAAATTTTTCTGACTCGTTCAACCAATGGAAACACCTCATGATTCAAAATCCAGTTCGAACCCTCATAACCTAACTGAACCAAAACCTAGCTACCCAAACTTGCATAAAAAGAGAAAGTAATCTTAACAATAAATTAACTTTTTGATTTATTCAATGACAAGGAGAAACAAAATCTGTTTACAAATCGCAAATCGTATGGATTTGTAATCAAGATCGAAACCAATTGATAAGTTGGGTTCGGAAACCGGCGAAAACTACACGCAGAGGCCGCATTATTACGCGAGATACCAGCTGAGTGATACAAATAGCGATCGATAATAGGCGGCAATACGTTTCGGGGTCGGTGCAGTGCGTTAACTTGTAAGGCTGAAATTAGGTTCACGGTGTATAATGCTCGTTGGCAAAGCACAACGTTATGTCATAATTACTGGTAATGCAATGTCAACCATGCGTGGCATTAAGTAAACGATGAGAATGCGCCCGCGCACACGACGGAGCAGGCTGTTGCACGTGCACGAGTAGCCGAGTGCACACATAACTCGAGCGGCGAGCGCAAATTAGTGAGACTCATTTCATAACTGTATTACATCGGTAACAGTGATCGTGACCGCTAGCTGCCTTGTCACACAAAGACTTTCGTCGTGCCTCTTTCATTGACCATTATAGAGGGCGCTAATGCACGATCAAAAAATCGCTAATGAAAAACGTGTACAGTCTATTGACAGTAGAGAAAAACTGTATTACATTTAGACGTGTAATTTAATCGTTCGCGATATTTCTTTCGCGAACTGGTGGTTCAAAAATGAAACATTTGTGCGATGTAGAAGCTAGTAGACAAATTTTCAACGAACTATTTTCGAATTCCAATAATTCTAATAAGTGGCAAACAAAAATAAAGCAGGATTCGGAAAACTTTTCAGATATTTGCCCTACTTTATGTTTGGTTTGCTAAAATTAAAAATTATAATTTTTGAATTTTTGAAGAAACATCTACTGTCTTCAAAGCTATTTGTTGAATATTTTATTATCGTATTCAAATTTACTATATAATAAAATTTTTATTAATTTATTGCTACTAAGAGTAATGGGACTTTAACTGAAAGGTTAATACCATTTTTATGCGAATTTCACAAAAACGTCAAATCGAAGTTGATGTATTATTGTCAGTTCAACTTTGTTTCAACGTCGTGTAAATGTACGAATAAACTCACGTTAATTGTATCCTAAATTAAATCATATTTCTGTACTTCTGATATCCAATATCTAATGCGACTTGAAGGGTGTTACTGCTTCAAATACGTTTGCGACCGCATTACAACAATTTAAACATTGAAACATTATAATTCATAAACGTCAGTTGCGGACCGGATGGTAGAGTTCAGGTACGAGCTTTTCGTACGATTCAAAAGGAGTAATTACAATTTACTTTGCTTGTACGCAAGTCCGGGCGAGTTAGCGAGTGCAAATTTTGAGTTTATATTTAGTTTGGATATTAATTAACGGTACGCGGGGAAAAAAAGTGGGTTAACTAAGCGGGCTGTTATGAAATCGCGGTGCCGGGGAGTAATTTGTAGTTATTTCAAGAGAGGGGATGAAGAAAAGTTGCCGTGCAGTCATGATGAGTGATACTAATAAGAAAATGTAGTTGTTAGCAAAACAAATTATTAAGTTAGACGATTTTGAATTATACACATGAAACCGACGGAACTGAAACTCGGTACTGAAATCGAATAAATATTAAAAGGAGGGCTTAGGCCATGACGGCAAACACAAAACTTTTAAAATGAAAAACAATTCGCGATTTTAAAACACTTTCTCAAACCAAAATTCAGTCATGCGTTTACAGTTTTTTTTTCTTTTTTGGACACGTTCTTCAAAATTAAATCTTGAAATGAATATTAGATACGAGTTTTCAATTACATACAATCAAAAATATTGTAATTTACATTTTCTTTAATTCGTTGTATTTTGTAATTTGTTATAAAATATTTACAGAAACATATATGTAGAAGGATATCAGTGAGACTGATGTTTAAAACATATAGAAATGTAAAATCGTGGTGTTTTTCATCGAGCGGCGGATGAAAAATGTGTAACAAGTGATGCTTATCGTTGTAAAACGTAATACCTGATTACTGTCAACAGTATTCAATACAGCTCATCTATAAAAATTCTGCAATCATATCGGAATGGCGTAATACGTTACGTTGTTCAACGATAAACATCACATATCAGTGTTTACAAATGTAATTCTACAAAAAATTACACGCGGATATTACTTTTGTAACGTCTTGAAACAATAATCATTTTCGTATTATTTTTACAAATTAACCTCGTTCACATTGAAAGATACAATAAAAAAGGATTGTTATTTTTAAGTGCAAACTATTTACAGAAAAATATATACTCATAAAAAATGTAACAAATTGCCCTTCCATGAAACGTACTAGCAGTGAAAAAAAGCTACAATAATTTGTATCCTTCTTCACATTCATATTTGCACTTTGACGCAAAATACTGTATTTAAGCAATTTTTCATTCAAATTTATTTTGAAGAGAAACTATATTTTGTGGTAGAAGTTATTCGTTAAATTTACTTTCTTTAAACAAACATAACTTCAGTAAACAACTTCAATAAACTTTAACTATAAAAATCGTTGAGCTTTCACAGAATCAAACAGAATATTTAGCGATATTTAATAATAAAGTTTTGCCTTTACTTTGGAATAAAATTGAAATAAACTTGAGATAAACTTTCGCAGATTAAATTTTACAATTTATACAAACAAAATGTCAGAGAAGATTGAAAATCTCGACAGTGAGGACGAAAAGATCGATAAAATAATATTAATAAAAAAACAGAATAAATAAAAAAAAAAAAAAAATGAGTGATTGGCAAAAGTAAAATTAAAAAAGCGCTATGAAAGTACCGGTGATAAACGATATTATAATTAGATGGTAGTGGCGTTATCGTCGAGAGATTTTTTTTCTTTTTTCGTACTTTCTGATTTGAAAAACGTGCGAAGAAAGATAATGCTCATTTTATTCCACTGCTAAATTACTCTGCTCTGTGGTGCCGTCCAAATGAGTGTAATTAACAATAATTTTCAGTTAGGACAATTAAATCAATAAGGTGCCAAATAAACGTGATTATCAGCGATTCCACTTGACGTGCGGAACTCAAATCCCCCGAAGACGAAACGTTCGGATCGAAATTAATTACGTTAAATGCGAACCGCGATAAATTGAACGCGAAATCGACGATTAATAGAAAGTCGATCGTAAAAATAAACTTAGAAAGTTACATGCGCGAAAAAGCATGGCTTCGTATATTTTTCGCGAGAGATGCGAAATTACGTATTGTCAAACGATGAAAAAAGAAACAAAAAACTAAAAATATTTCGTAATTACTTCGTGGAAATGTGTTTCTAATGAAGGATAAAATTCAACTGAAACGTGCCAATAAATAATAACAGCTGATCAATATCTGCTTCGTTATTATTATAATTAACAGCTACACTGATTGAGGTGTACTATATACTTTTACAATTCAGTAATCAAAAGTTTGTATACTTTCAATCACTTATTTGCTTATGAATGAAGTATGTATTTCATTATTAATGAATGAATGTTGATTATTCAATTTTCAAAATTTTCACGAAATACAATTTTCTCATTGAATACTTGAAAACCAGCAAGTAGGCATTGAAAAAATCAGTTCATCGATACATCCTGAAGTATATAATTGATTAATCCTAAAATGATATTTTGAAAGAGTAGTTTGAAATAACCGAGAATTCACCTCAGAGGGTGAATACGCGTCATAGGTAAACGCGACATCGGGCCAATTAATTTATTAACGAGTCGATTGACATCGACGACAAGCCAAGTACGCTGCTCGATCGCAAGGTGTTTACCAATAGAGCAACATTGTTCATAGAGGCGATCATTACGTACGACTACACAGTCTGCGCATGCACTTTAAATATTTGTCTCCGTTGCATGTTCCGCCTGTATTATTCAAATGCAATTAGCTCTCCAAGATTTCTGGCGTAACGGAATAAGGTGTGCGATCGGTTCACCCGATAATGACATATTTAATATGCGCTCACGACAAACGTTTCCTGATCAATAGCTACATTTGCGCGGCGCATAGATAGTCGCATTATCAACTTCGCATGAAAAGGATGTTACGATTTTTTTTATTCTATCCAGCTTCGCGATAACGCCGAACAAATGAGGCGTCACGGAGACATCGCCTTATTTTATCGCATCGTTTTCAAATGTTGGCGATTATTTCAACTTGTTTTATTCGTTTATTATTTCTTAATTCCTCTTTTCGTAATTTAAATTTTGAAGTTTTTTGGTTAATTAAGTGTTGTGGAGTATATACTGTTAGAAATTACAGCAACATATTTTTAAAATCGAAATTTCGGAAATGTGTTACGAATCTTCGGATATACAGATAATTTCGCCTTAAAGTTTTCTGAAATTTATTGCGGAAATGTCGAACAGTGTACTCGATTGACCAGTTAACTGCTTTCTCGTAGCGTATGAAATGCTTCATACATTTTTTCATTTTTACGTCGAAATTAGATTAATAATTATAAGCAATACTTTTAATCGAAAATCTCGTTTAATAATTTATATGATTTGACATTACGTAAAAACGACTTTAATTTCATTATGCGAACGTGAAAATTCGTTTTTTCATGTTAGACATAGCAACTTTAAAATGACGTCACACATCGTGAAAGTTTATTTTTTTAATGCAGCAGTTTTCTAAAAAGGATAAAAAATGAAGTACTTGCGCAAAGATAAAATTAAAGTGAAGCATTTTTAACGTTGCAGCACACAAGATTCATATCTGTAGATTATTAAGTGACGTGGTCTGAAGCGTACTTTATTACAGCGAGCATTTGTTAAATTCCGCCGCTGTTACATTCATTTATTGTTTTACAACTGTTTTATGACTTTGGAAACCATTTTCGGGTGAAACATATACTTTTGTTCAAAAATTTGGTATTACCATAACCACTGGCATTACAATTTTGAACGTAAGTAACAAATAGTCATAAAAAATATATTATTTATCTTTTTTACAATATCCCAAACTTGCTTTAAAAAATAATAATTTTTAATATGCATCACGTATGAAACACAATAATCGCCCGATTAAAAATAATTAACAGAATTTTTTCCATTGTATTTTTTCCCCGAGTGCATTAATGCAACTGAATGCTGCACTTCTTGCTTTTTCTAAATTGCAACTAATCATTAAGATTCAAGAAAAAAAAAAAAGATAAAAAATTTTGTTCACGTTTATAAACAGAAAAAATTACGTACAAAACTTACGAAAAAGACGAAAAGGAAAAACAGGACTTTCCTCTTCGTTTGAAAAAAGCATCTATTCCAAGCGTGGGTAATTATTTACGAACGTGAATTTCGAACAAAAACGGATTAACGCTGAAAACAAGTTTCGCGCTTCATTTTTTTTTCCCCACGGCGACCTGAATTCGCGAATGAAAATTTGATCGCAATTTCGCGTTCTTTATGCGTGCAAGAGCTGGAATATTAATTAACAACGGCCAGAACGAGCGGCAACAAAACAAACCCAACGATGCCCTCAAAGTAACGTCGTTTCGTGACGTCGAGGATTAAGCGGCCGGCGAAACCGCCAGGGAAAACGCACGGAACAATCCCCTTTGAGCCTGCCTCGGCCGCAACCGCGTGGGTAAATAAACATAACGCGTTTTTACATAAAACAACAGACGCATTGGCGGCTCGTAACCAGAGACGTGAGATACCCGTCTGGCATTAGCATAAAGTTGTGCGCGCGCGACTGTGACGGCGTTTGGAGGTGCGTGCACGGAGAGAACGTTTCAGTTGTAATTTAACAGGTCTGTTTCAACGAAAACGAACACAAACAACTGAAAAGCATTCTTATTTTTTCACTCCGAAAGTTCTATTAAACCATATCAAGCAAATCGAATCGAAATGTTCTATGCTTGAAATTTGCAAAAAATTAAAAAACAAAGCAACGACTGATCCAAAATTAAATAAATTGTACTAAAATTGATCATAAACTCTTCAGTAAGATTGATACATGAAATAAAGTTAAATAAAATGTTTGGTAAAAAAGTTCTTGCGACAAATTGCTGCGTTAAAGTTGAACTTCAAATGTAAGAACCATGTATTTTGGAATATTTGGAAAATGAAATTGTTTCGTAAAACAGACTTATTAATTAATGCAAAAAAATCACGCTTGTTACAAGCATGAATTGTAAATTTAATGTTCCCATAAGCAACGTCTGCGAGTAAACGTAATAAAAACGTTCATTAAACGTTGCAATCGGGAACGTTTAACGGACGTTTCAAGCACGCTCTCGGCGATGTTCCGTAAACGCTTTTCCTACGAATCGCAGAAAGTTTTTCCGAACCTTTCGTTTCCTCGGTCGAGTGAATTTCCGCCGGCATTTCGACGAATCGCCCGTGGAATCCGTGCCCGCGGGAGCTCGGCGGCGAGTTGTCCGCGGTGTTCCCTCGTTTTCCCACCAGCCGAGCCTCCTCGCGAACGTCCGGGGGAAGGGGTCGGCTCGAGTGGATCGAGTTTTAAAAGCCTTCGTGGCTCTTGCTCTCGAACCAGTGTTTGTGCCAACGGCGAACGATCTTGCGAGGAGACCGCACGGAAAAAACGGGACCCATCGGTTGAAACACGGTACGAAGTGGTCTAAGTTATCGTCTCATTCTTTCTTTCGTATTTCGGAAAAGGGAAACACAGCAAACGATGAAAAGCATTCGTACTTTGCAAAGTGCCAGTCATTAAGTCTCCCGAAAGTTCTGCCGATCGGGTATGTAAAATGGAGAGGGAGAGGGGGGGGGGCGCGGCAGTGAAAGCGAGAAAAGGACGGCGAACGGGATGAATTGAGTTTTCGGGCGGCGGTTCCGTGAGTGATGCACGGTAATGCTCATAGCGCGACATCGTTCGCCAATATGGAATGTGTGTTTCTCGAGTTTGCCAGGAAATTCGGGATCCGTGTTTTAAAGCGCGCGATTTTATCTCGACGCTGTTGTACGAACTTGAGTGCTTCTGGTGCGCGGAGTTTGCCACCGCTCGGAGGGCGCAACTTATCGCCGCTTTAATTTTAAGATCGCGCCGAACTTTGATTCGAGCGCTCCGGGCGTTCAACAATGACGCTTATTTCGCACTGCGATTCGCGCGTTTGTTGCAATTCGTCGCTCTTTACGCGTCCGTTAGTTTCGATCAAAACTCGCGCGTACTAATGGTTTCGAGAATTCGCCTTTGTTTCGCGTTTAATTAATGATGATATAAATTCATTGCACGACGAAAATTTGCGTAGAAATATTATAGTGGGATATATATGAAGAAAAATGTAAAATCTTTTTAAAATCTAACCTTGGTATTGTGAATTTTAAATATTAAAATAGAAAACGTAAAAATAACAGATTAAAATATTATTTCAACACAAAATTGCCCAATAGTTTATATATTAATACCAAAAAACGTATTTACATTCATAGTTTTTGATACTTGCTCTGATAAAAAACACATTTGAACATGTGTATTAACCGTTAGTTAATTACTCAATTTCACTTGAAAAAAATCATAATGATTGCCGCTGATGAGTTGCTTGATAATCGCGAGAGAGAAAAAAAAGAAAATTACTTTGATATGTGGTGAAATGATAATTGGCATTTTCACTGTTACTAATGTTTTCTAACAAGTTCATTTTAAAGTATTTGACATTTAATTAATTGTCACAACAATGAAAAAAAAACAGTCATACGTGATAACAGCATTCAAAGAAATAAATTCTTACAAAAACAAATTAAAATATAAATAAATGATTGAGTGCTTGATAAATGTGCGACATTTTTTCATAATAAAGATTTTACATCGTTGATTTGATTTTGCTTTTCAGGGCGTATCATTTGCCGCCACTGTAAATATGGTTATAATTTTTTTAACTTTCTCGTCTTATTTGCAATTATTAAATATCATAATTCACCGTGGTTTACGGAATTTAAATAATAATTATGTTTTTAACTCTAGCAAGTAGCGATATTCAATTTATATATTTAATGCATTTATCGAGCTTTAGTCACCGCTGTTAATGGTTAGAAATAAAATATCGGCAAAATGTATTAACTACATTATATCTTTCATGTTATCAATACAACAATCGATTCATATGGAATGGCCTATAAAAAATGTAACTTCTTGACCGAACAAGCGAAATTACTTTTGTTTTATCGAATTATGACGATGCATAAAATGCATTACAAATGTAATATTTACAATTCAAAATGCATTTCAAATCATACGAAATTTATGATAAAGTGGTCTGTTTGTTGTGTCAATCAATTTGTATTTCAGAGCAAATTCATAATTTAAGTTTATTTTTATTTTCAACGACAATCACCGTCAATTTATTTTTATATATTTGCAGTTGAATTTGCTTAATTGTCTAAATATTAAAACATTCAATTTTTAATTGGTTGAAAGTGACTGTAAGCATGAAACAAAAATATATAATTGAACTCTATTAAAAAAATAATAATAATGCTGCAGTATCATATTAATTAATTGTGGTTTTAATTACATACTAATGTAATTAGATATCAAATAATGATATGAACTTTGTAATAGAGAGTTACAATTAAAATTTAACTTTTTTTATTTCATTATTCTTTCGTTTTGTATCACTGATTAAACTAATTATGCTCTCGTTTCATGAAATTTTGAATAATGAATGGATTTTGGAGGTGTCTGAGTTAACTACTTAATCACTTCGAAGACAATGATTGACTGTGTTTAATTAGAACGTTTCTCAAGATCAACTCAATAATGCATTAATTAACATAATCAAGATACAATGTCGATAATGAACGTGAAAGTGAAAAATAATAAATTAAGTTACAGCAAATAACATCAGCATATGTAAATGCGTCTTCCACTGTTGATTTTGCATTTCATTGTTTGACGGTTTACTTTTCAAATATCATTTCATTTACTTTGAAAACCTTTTACCGTAATTGTTAAGTTGACGCGAAAAATTTTTTAAATTTGTTTCTCTATCTGGCAAGAATTTAAAAATAGACGTTTGAAGTTAAAATTATTATCGTGTAAATTAATATTAACTTGCACGTCGCATGATTTAACAAAGAAATAATAAAACAGTCAGAATGTTAAAAATTGTATAAGAAGTCGTCAACTGTTTTTTTCATTTTTCGGATAAAACAAAACTTTACGAACAAAACACGTTAAAATTTATTCTAAATAGATGTACGATATGACTTTCTCAGCGTACTAAAATTCCTCCGTATTTTTAATAAGCGAAAAATTAAAATAAATAAAAATAATCGTTTGCATATTATTATTCTAATAACTTTTGCCGATAATCAATAATTATTTTCGAAATTAGTAAACTCTCTTTAATTACTGTAAAATAGTACTCTGTATTTTACTTTAAATTACTGTATCATTTATTGTCTTAGGTGAAATTTCTTCTTCTTAGTTTATTTTTATTTTATAAACTCTTAAATTGATTAAAAGAAAATCTATATTTCAACACTACGAAATATTTCATTTAGACGTGTTGTACGTTTAAAAATGTCCATTTATAAAGCACTTCCTTTCTTTTTGCTTTTTTTCCTGTTATATTGATTATATCACTTAACGAGAAAAAAAAATTATAGATACCAATCGATTGATAAGTGGAAAGTAATTGATACTAATTAAATTAATTTTCCATCGTTCGGACTTTCAATGCAAGTGACTTATTTTTAACATAATAATCCTCACATGCTCGAGTGAAACGTAGAGTTGATAATATATAATTAAATTATTAATTTTTATTAAACAACAAATTCACTAATAATATAAAATCGTTTATATAACATTGTTAAAAGCTAAAAATTAACGATTAAATATCTTTATGAACATAATTGTATATGTCATGAAATTATCTCCTCAAATATCCGCGTGAAAAAAATAACTGCTAACCGGTCTGGCAAAGGTCTGGATTATGCGAGTGAGTCAGACGTCTGCCAGTTGTATGCCATGTCTTTGCCAGATTCTAAAAGTCTAGCTAGGGAATGGCATATGTTTGGTAGACATCTGACTCGCGCGCATAATCTAAAATTAAAAAAAAAATTTAGATTCTAAATCTTTGCCAAACAAGCTGGTAGTACGTTTTTCTACACAGGTAGTATCAACCAAACTAATGTTCTGATCAATAATTAAAGAAAAATCGTATAAATATTTAAAGGCTCGATATCAATTTTTGTTTTTGAAAATTACTAAGTGGCATTGTTTTATACATAATATTTTACATTTCAAAAAAATGTTAATTAGTATATTTATTTAACTTACCTTGAATCTTTAAGCTGTCATCGGGACTCTTAATAGCACTGCTGTCAATATATTGTACCACGTACAGCGTATTAAATTTGTTACGAATTTTTTTAGTTGTTTTCAAGTATAATCCTGCTTGGTGTGTACATCCCAAAGATTGATAATCTGAAAAAAAAAAACAATTTAGCAATTATTAGTGGGCTTGCATTATATTATAATTCAAAGTAGTTAAAAAAAAACATATTTTGTCTGGCAACATGGCATATACCTGGCAGGAGGCTGGCTCGCACTAATGATCCAGACTTGTTACCAGACTGATGCCAAACTCACGCCAAATTAATGCCAGACTTATTTTTCCACGCGGGAGGTAAATGAATCGGTGTAAAATGATAAATGAAATTGTAAGATTAATTTGAACGTAAACTGGAAATGAATGAATCTTTAAATATCGCTTAAACACGTTTGAAATCAATCAAGTTATGTCAAATATCGATCACCGAGATTCGCATCAATGTGTAAATAATAAATATATGAGGCGAAACTACGTTAACGGGTTATTCTTTTTCAATTATCTTATTTGGATTGGTTAGCATAAGGGAAATTGGATTTCCTTACACGAAGCAAAAAAATTAAGAAAATTCCTATATTTCGTCTTAAAGATATTGCATACTTTTACGATAAACAAAGTCACTATATCGCCCAATAAAATTAACGAGAACAATTATGAATGTAATAATAATGTTTTTGAAGGTTGATAATTCCGTACATAACTTTATTATGAAACACAATAAAAAAACTTTGCTACAGAAGTATGCAATAGCTTTATGATGAAACACAGGAATTTTCTCAATTCTTTTTTCACCGTGTACTATTCTAGTTTGACGGAAAATCACATTAATAATCTACCAATGAAAAGTTGAACGCAACCGCTGTTCTATATAGAAGATGCCGATCGATCGAAGGAACGACCTACTTTTGCAATTCATTTCCTTAATAAGTCGGGCAGCATTATTTTTTAGCTATCAGTCACGAAGGCCGCACACCCTTCGTTTTTTCGTCGTTCGAACCCTTGACTGCAGCCATATCAAAGATCTTATTAAAAAGGCAAAAAACAATAAACGAACTAAAATATTATTTGTTCACCACCGTTCCTCGATACGCATCAACAAATTTTTGCATTCGCAACATATTTTTCTCGATCCGCGTTCCCACCGTCGCTTGATAAAGCTAATGTAAAATTCATTGGATGACTTCAAAACCCATTAAATAGCCTTATCCATTAACAATCTAAAAATATACAAAATGTTCAGACTGAAAGTTTGAAACTTTAAAATTTTTATAGTTTTATTAATGTTTAGAATTAAAATATTTAATAATTTTTTATTCAAAACAAAACAAAAAAAAACAATAAGACTCGTGCGTGCATAAGTGAAATAAACGGTGATGTAAACTAAACAAAGTTCATAAGCAAACGTCGTATAAGTAAACTGGAGTCTACGAGCAACAACCAAGACAAACTGTAACGTTTTCGCGTGATGTCAACAAAGACACATGAAGTTAATTATCAAGCTGCAATTAAAATATCTTCATGTATGACTTTTACTACTAAAAAAGCACAATATCGATTCATGAAATACAGTGAATAAGGATATGACCACTGCATTATGATCCCTTATTTGTTTTCTATGTTTTATAAAATAAACATAACATCACATTAAACAGAGATAAGAATTGCAATTCGACGAAAAAAATGAACTTGTGGTAAACTTGACGGACTAAAAAATTCAAACTTCAGTATTTTCTCAAATGAATTGAAACAAAAATAATTACTTAATAAGATCGACTTTTCAAACAATTACTCGTAGTTCGTACAAGTGATGTTTATTTGACATAAATTAATGACTTCATAGTTCGTGACGGCAGTGATAGTGATTGTTTCGTACAATGATGTTTATTCAGTTAAGCATAAAAAATAATATTTACTCTCCGGAACATGTTTACTTCATCGTATAATATATGATTTATAAAAAAAACACAACATCCTTTAATGATTAAAACGATTAGAGTCTAATCGTCCAAGATATATTTTTCAGTACACAACGATGAACTTCAGTTAAAGAAATGTACAATTATTGTGCAATAATTCTTCCTATAATTTATTTTTCGAAATAGGGCAATGTTTATAGTACAATAGAATGCAGAGTTGCTTCTTCGTAAATCTAAACAGTGTTAACAAATTGAATTTACACTCTTTCGTCAGTGACGTAATTAAATATGTAAGTTATGCAAGCGGATTTTGCGATTCTACGTGATGAAAAATACACCACGAATATCTTCTTCATTATTTGCAAAATACATAGTCTTGAAGAAATTCACTTAAAAATATAATTTTCGAATGAAATTCACTCAAAAATGAAATGTTTTAATGAAATTCACTTAAAAATATAATTTTCCAATGAAATTTTATACAATTGTCTGTTCAATCATACAAAAAATAATTACAATATGCGCCTCACAGGTTGATAACGACAAAGCAGGAAAAATCTGTTACCTCGCGACCAATAATTAACATTAATTGGATAATGCACCTTCAAAAACTCAAGTGTTGGGTTATGTCATACTTAAAAACTTGACGTTTGAATTTTTACATAACAACCGTCGTCCGTTAATTGCGAGTGTCCTGCTCGCAACTCCGGCGGATACCGGACCCCAAAAACTATTGTTAACAAAACGAGTCCAACTTTATCTTTCTAAATCGATGCACAAGCAAACGTTATATCTCATAGTTCGAAATAAATCGATCGATACCAAATTCAAAGTTTATAAACTTTTCCGGTTATCTTTATTTTCGGCAGTTTCAAAATTAAATTAAATAACTGTAAAATGTATATTAAAACATGTCAAATTTAAAACAATATGTAATTTTGTAGATAATCAAATGATAACAAAAAAGATAATTAAACAATGATAAATTATGCTAAAACATTTAAAAAAAATCAGCACAATAAACTCTTCTTCCTAGTTTTTTAATATAACCAGAGTTTTTATTGCGACTTTCCACTGCTCTCTCACAATTGCGGAATCTCTAAAATGTCACCGTTCAAATTATTGACGCGCGATTTACAATAGGCCGTATCTTCTCGCGAAATCGTGCAACACAATTAATAATCCGACACAGCGTAATCTAAATCATCTAATAATTGCTCAAGCACGCTGCATGATTATCAATTTACGATGCATTTGCCGGAGATACTCGCGATGGAAAAGTCATTATCTCGCATTATGACGTGTTTAGTGATCGATATTACGAGCAATTGTTTTTCCTGTTTTAGATTTAATGACTTAAGGTGGAACTATCACACACGCAGAGAAATGTTTTGTCAATGTAACACAATTTTTTAAATAAATCTAAATATATTAACAGTTTAAAAAAAAAAATCGTTTGAACAGAAAATTAACTGACAGTTTCTGGTTCAAATTTGTTATTTATTGCTTTACGTACAAAGAAATATTATCATTTTTGCATATCTTAAAACAAGTACGTAGTAAATTCAATTCAACAATCAAGTCAATTCAACTTCTTATGTTTATGAAACTTATTTGCGTTATTTTCTTGGAATATTTTGCCGTTACTTCAAAGTCTCAACTGTGGTGCAAATTTATCGTCACTTTATTGTCGTGGACTAATTTTTTTCTTCTTCTCGGTGTAAAAGTGCGCTCAGTATCAATTATCCGTGTAAATTCACCTCGCGAATGTACGTAAATTTGTATATACGTATATAATCCTGCATATTTGTCAAAAGTGAAAAATCGCGGCCCGTTCACGTAAATCATTTTTTATTGCCCGACGTGTTATTACCGTTAATTTGTTTGTGGATAATTAGCAAGCTTTATGATAACAAACGCCGAAGTGCAATAGAAAAAAATAAACACCCCATTATATCGAGGCGAGCATTAGTCGTGTTTACCGTAATTACGGCAAAAGCGGTTTTCCCGCGCGATAAAAGTTTCTTTCTTTTTTATTTTCTTTTTTTTTTTTTTTTTTTTTACTTTTCATGTTTACGACCAATAAAGTACTAATGGCAATTTTATTAGGTTAAAGACAGAAGAAGGTTAGTCGAGAGCGAAACGGTAAACGCGAGCGCACACTCTTCCGCTAATCATGATCGCCAATCACAGTTATTTATCAATAGACTGATCGTCGAACTGAAATTGAATTATCAAGTACCCATTGTTCCGATTGAATACTGGTTAGCATTTTCTTATTAACGTTTGCCCATGATCTTCGAATTCGTAACCAAATATTTGCAACCAGGTTTGGTTTTAACCTTCAAACGACCTTGACTTTTGTACCACTTTTTCTACTGCTTTTTGTTATTATTTATGTTTGTTTATACACAAATATAAACACGCAAACAAAAGTAAGTAGATGTGATCGCCAATACTTAAAATGTGCATTTTACAATCCAGCATTGATTACATTTGTCAACAAATTTATCAATAAAAAGTTATATTTCATAATATGACTCTTGTCGGTGTTAAAACACACTTTGATTTCTCATGAAACTTGTCGACTCGCGCTCAACTTGTAAAAATTAACGTAAAAATTAACGGCGCAATCATTTCCGAATGATGAGTTTTATTAACATTACATCCCACGGGACATCGAACGAGCGTAATGACTAAGCGTTTTCGTTTCGCTTTTAACTTCTGTCCAGATAGCGCGACATTTTTTTTGCGATATCCTTCAGAGGTCAAGTGGTCAGAATGAAGTGACACTTTATGTGGGTTACGAGTTCATATGCAAAAAAGGATCTACTAAACTTTATTAAACATTTTATGAATGAAAAGTTATGAGGCAAACATTAATAAGATATTCAATTTTTATTTCAATAAAATAAATACCAATAAGCCAGATTTCTCGCTTTAAGTGAATCATTTTTATAAGAATAAATCAAAATAATATTCTTAAATTCTAATCAATATTAATATATTGTAACGTTCCGAAATCATAGAATATTCAACGTTCTTATTCTGAAGAACCACTTATTCTTCTTAAAAATGAACTAGACTATAATGTTCTCTAAACCTTGTAGATTATAAGAATTAGGTAGTAAATTTAGTTATTTTGATTCCTTCATGGTTAAAATTGTGTAAATAGGGACAAGTGCAATTCAAGGAGTGAATTGAGGCCCCTGCTGAATGATTGATTGACTGACAGCCTAGTGGTTATACTTGTAGAATCAATCGCCGTTTTATCGATACTTTGTTCAAATCAATTATTAGTTTTCAGTTTTGTTTTTGCCATTATTAATCCTGTGTTTAATATTTCTGTGTAAATTCATGCATGCTTTGTCATAAAAACATTTATATTATATCGAACTTTTATTTAACTATTGCATGAATTGTTATTATTTTCTTTTTAATTATTCTTTAAATAAATAATAATTAACATTTAAAAATTAAATCATAATCAAAATTAAATATTAATTAATGTTTTAAATTAATTCATCTCTCTAAAATCAGTGAATAAATCGAAAGATGAAATGAATTTACAGTGAATGTCTTAATATCAGAATTGTTAACGCAAATAAAATTATTTAAAGAAAATTCTAATAAATAAGGTAAAAATGTTAATATTACGTTTTGTTTTTTTAAAATAAGGTATAAGATTGACGTTAATCTAACATTTGTTATTTTCATTGTATTTCTTGAATTTTGTTAGTTGGAATGATATTGATCTAAATTAAAATCAAGATATTGTTAAATTAAGTTTTTCGAAATTTCTAAAAGTTTATTACGCAATTTTGCGTAATGTAAAGAAAATTGTTTAATTAACTGCGAAGCTTGAGTACAGTTTCAATAAAATAAAATATCCATTGCATCAGTAGTTTTGAACCTATTTAAATTTTGCAATTTAATAAATTTTCATGTAAAATGTTTAACTTTAAAATTTTGGAATTTGGCTGATGTAATCCAAAAAAGATTGCATTACCCAAAATTAGCTATAAATACGGCGAAAACGGTACATGAAAGTCAGTATCTTTGAGGACATCGCAAAGGTAGGCTGAGAAGTTTTTCCTAAGCGATTTTCTTTAACTCCGTCAAAGTTTTCGCGACGCGACGTGACGTGTCTGCAGGGGCCATCAGCTGTCAATCGCCGTGCCGACGGATCCTACCGGAACAGAGTCAAGTAAGCGGATCTTGTTGGAATTGTTTGTCCGGATACGACAACAATTCCCCCTCATTCAAGATTAGGTTGTGTCTGGTTTTAACTTGGATAGCATCGGGTAGACAGAAATAGAGGCGTAACCGAAGGTTTTTATA
Source organism: Aradophagus sp. ZL-2020 (assembly GCA_022817685.1). Taxonomy (NCBI): domain Eukaryota; kingdom Metazoa; phylum Arthropoda; class Insecta; order Hymenoptera; family Scelionidae; genus Aradophagus; species Aradophagus sp. ZL-2020. Next base: position 21,105 of record JABFOV010001752.1, read on the forward strand.
AAAATCTTATGAGGCGACTGTAAATTTAACAAAATTTGCGACATTCGATAAAAGAAGAATCACGATTTATCTATGCCTAAGCAGACGCTAGCTTCGAAATACTTGCCATCGATTGGTCGAAAGTAGCCAGAACGGGGATCGAATAATGAACGGAAATAAAGGAAAACGAAGTTTATGGGATTGTGCGGAACGGCAACATGGGCGAGCGTGCCGCGAAGCTGGGAATGGCCCGATGAAATTGCGATTACTCGTCCTTCGGCAGCTGCCGTTTACTTCGATTACGCCGCGCCGGCAATTTCCATTCGCCGTGGTCCCCCGACCGGTCTGGCGCTTTAAACAAACTTGTCGGGCGCACCGGTGTCCGGTTTATCAGCGCGTCTTATTGCACGCTACAACGCAGTTGTTGGTCTTGAAAATTACGCCGGGCGAGATTGCACAAGTCAAACAGAACGCGTTACGCGCCGACCGAAAGCTGCCACTTTCGACCCTGCTAACGACCTTTCGATATGTGCAATCAAACTTTCGACTTCCGATCGCCAGAGTAACTTGTCGGCCCGCGGGAGAACGCCATCAATTTCGATTTTTTTTAATTTCTTCGCGTAACTTCCTTTACAGGAGATCACAAACACGAATTATTTGTTTCGATAGATTCAACCTGGTACTGTTATTTCTTATTCTTTTAAACGAACGTTACTGTTTTCAAAAAATGCGCAAACGACTACGGATCTTTCTTTCAAATATAATCAGTTTGGAGCATATGAGTCATTAACCAAAAAATTCGACTTTGAATCAAATTTGAATTCAAGGCTGAATTTCTATAGGTTTTTTTTGCAAAATTATTGCTCGTTTCTTGCAAATTAAAATAGAAAATCGTGAGTTTAATGGAAAATTAATGTCACGTTGACAAAAAATTTATTGAGCGTCCATTGACTTTAAATGACTGGTAACAATTTCATAATTAAAAGTACTTGTCTAAAAATATATATTTGTTTAATGACCAACTCAAGTTTTTAAGCTATACTACTATCGTCGGTCAACTGAACTATATCATGATTGTCATTGAAACTGATTAAATTAATTTTAATTGACTAAACTGCATTCTTTTCCAAGTGCAATCTCGTGAGATATTTCTAGCGAAATGTGTGCAATTGTTTTCCCAAGAAACATCTATGAAATTGCTACTGATATATAATATCAAACAATGTTCGTTTCCGATAAGTACCGTTTGTGATAAGAATTATACAAAACAAATCGATTCAAAGTTCAACGGTTCGACTCAAAGTAAATAATTTCATCGGATTTACTGTCTCAAATTATCGGCGAACTAATAAATTTGTAAACTAAATTAAATTCGCCGAGTTCATTTGCCGTGCAGCTAGCCTTGCATTAATCGCCCCTGAAAAATGAATGCAGCGTGCTACGGTGCAGACATTGATTGAATATTTAATTGTTTCATAAATGGCTAAGCTATTAACAATATGAACGCGAATTTTGAGCCTTCGGAGTATGACGCGAATTACTGTTGCGCTTTGTACTTGGGAGATAATTTCGCAACAAAGGAATTCACAACAGTTTGAGGAAACTTGGCGAAAATGGTGTGTTTGCAATTATCGCTTTGCAATTACGGAACTGTTGTTGCTCTGAATATTAATTTCGACTTTGCAATTACAAATGAATTATCTTTTTTGTTCGCGTGACAATTGCTTGTTAACAACGATGAATATTATTGAAAAGTAATGTTTGGTTCAAATAAATGACTTCTGAATACTAGATTTACCTTTTCTTCGAAAATAACGTTTCAACTCAATTCGTTAGACAATTAATTAATGATAATCTACGACAAATAACGGAAAACAAAAGTACTTTGATTAAATGTACTTGCAAAAAGAATTTAAAATGTCAATGATAAAAAAAAAAAAAAAAAAAAAAATAAAAGACTTTAAAATATTTTAAAAAAAAAATAAAAAAAAAAAATTATAATAATATTTTATTTATAAAAAATTAAAAAAAAAAAAATAAATAATAATATTAAAAAAAAAAAAAAAAAAAAAAAAATAAAAAAAAATTTAATCATAATAAAAAAACTAATTAAAAAAAAAATAAAAATATTTTTCTTCTTATTCAAATTAATAACAAACATATGATTTAGAAAATTCAGCAGCAAA
>JABFOV010001753.1:0-23262 GCA_022817685.1 Aradophagus sp. ZL-2020
TAAACATAGTGCGCGGTGTTATCGAACCTCTAGTGTTGGCGCTTTGGCGGTCCATGGCCCAGGCGCGGACCGAATTTTACCAGCACGGCCCCCCACCACCACTCGACCAGATCGACGTGTTCGAGCGTCGCTACGACCCGCCCGGCGAGATATTCGCTAATATCCCGCAGCTACCCGCCACTGAAAATTGGGATTAGACCCGATAAGTAAGGTAAGTGTAAAGTTTTTTTGAGGGGGGGTAATGTTTTAGCGACCGCCGCCGATCGAGGATGCGCGCGCGCTCGCTGTTTCCTCGAAAGAGCGCATGCGCGAACGGCGGCGGCGGCGGCGGTCGCTGTTTCTCGAGCGAACGACGGCGGCCGCTAATTTTTTATCCCAAGCGCGCGCGCGATCTTACCCCCGAGTCTACGTCATCACGGAGTGAACCGTTAAATAGCTCTAAAACATCTCTCCTGTAATGACGCGTCATAGCTCAGTGGTCAGAACCGCTGAGTTATCACGCCGGGGACTCGGGATCGAGACCGCGCGAAAACCGTTTTTATTATTAATTTTATTTCCTACCATCAGTTGAGGGGAGGGTGGTAGGGGGGTAGGTGGTAGGGGTGGTAGAGGGGGTCACTATGGACCAAGAGGCGACTTTGTCGCCGGCCCATAGTGGCCCTCCCACTACTCTCATCCATGATAACAACCGAAATCCTAAGGGTACAGATCCTTACCTCACAGATCTTGTATCTTTAGGATTTCTCTGTCGCACACTCGCACGTTGACGAAATTAACGGAGTTCGGTTTCATAAGGGCTTCTCGAGCTACAGTGGTTTGAGAAGCGGCGTTATCAGTAGTTTCAATCAGCGAAAGATCGAAGTCCTCCCGAGGTCGAAACACCAACTGGTCGTCGAACTTCACGTAGACAATGTGCGGTAGTTCGGTAAACGTTCTGCCAATAAATACATCGTTTGGTTGGACGTTGTCCATCGCGGCCGAATTCCAAGGTTTTCACACTCGGAGGCCAAAATCCCATGTTCGAAGGCCACCCAGTCACGGTGCAAAGATTTTGAAACGTACGTTCCTTCGCAAAAGCCGTTTTCATCTGTTCGAGACTTTTAACGGCAGCTCGGAAAAAGATGAGCGCCAGGTAAGCTCCCACGGATATTACCAAATTCTCTTCCGGAGTGGCAGCTCCATCACCCGTGATCTTGTCGGTGATGGCCTTGATCTTGTCTCTGAAGTAAGTTTTTTCTTCGGTCTTAAAGGATCAATATGCCGCCTTTGCTGCTTCATCCACTGCTTGAGCATATACACCTCCTTCGTAATCAGGATCCGTAATATCGGAGGGAGTTCAGGTTGCTGGGGTGTAAAATGAAGTTTCCCCGTAGTCATCTGCATCCCAAAGATCTCGACTCTTCGTTTTCCCGATTAAGATCATATCAAGTATGACACTTTCTACTCGGTCACCGTTTGGTACGGTTCCAGTGAAATAAAAGTTTAAGAATCTAAGAATGATGTTTTTCCGATTATCCGATATTCCGATTATTAATAAAATAATAAAATCTATATCCTTTCAGTATTATGATCGAAATTTTGATTTTCATTTCACATTTTTCATGAAAATAGCATTGAGGTAAAAAAAAAGACAATAATATCCTGGAGTGTGTTTTCGGTAGGCAGATTTCAAAACGCTTGGAAGCGTTTATTTTGCCGAAACGTTGGAGCGACGTTGCCAAGTTGTTGGCACGTCGTTCAAAATGATTAAGAATACTTTGTTAAAAATTTGTGTTTAAAAACATGAAATTGTAATAAAAAAAATGTGTAAAAAATTACAAAAAAAAAGAAAAACTATCAGACAAAAAAAAAGGGGAAAAAAAATAAACAATAATAAGGATCTGCGATTAAGAGGCCGTGGTGCTTAACCTATAATTGTACCTTGCAGGTTTATCTTTGACGACAATAAAATGATTGAAATGGAATAGTAAAATGAAAAGATTATTAAAGGTGGAATAGTGACAGTATTATTTCCTAATTTAATAATGTATATAAATATTCATTACCTTTTTCTTTTCGCTATCTGAACCTAGCACCGGGCTTTAAGAACGCAGTGGAGTGACTAGCATGTGTACTCGACTTAACAATTGTATGTTTATGTTTTCAAACAAGATTATTCCGGCGTCGGTGACAGTTTCCAAATTGTGAAGTAGCCCCACGATGTCGAACGCCCCGACAAGCCGAGAGAGCCCACACGCTCATTTGCTGATTCCGTCAGTGCATCGCTCGACCAATGGCTGCCATTTCCGGCACATCTTTCCCTTTTTATTTGACAATATATAATCAGATCTCCAATTACAATCATTTTACAACTTTGTTATAAACAACTTTTATATTAATCCAACTCCTGAATATAATCTCTTATCCAAACCGGAGGACGCCTATTTCTAACCGGACGATCACTAGGATTTTCATTTGCAATCTGATTCTGACGTTATTCGTTTACATTATGATCCAGCGATACATTTTGATTCTGGTGCGGTTGTTGGATTTCTCCTTCTAATACAATGTCGCCATGATCTCCTTCTCGCTCTCTCTCTATTGGTTCTACATTGACATTTTGTTTATTATTGTTTACAACAGTTTCGACCGGCCAATATGTTTCCCGCAACGTACAATTCCTGTCGACTGAACTTGTCTCATTCTTTTTATATGGCGCTTCCACCAAGTACCAACGATTCCTACGATACTTTCTTTCTCCTATTCTAATTATAAACGAATTTGAAGATTCGCTGAAACCTGTTACTGTACCGTATTTTTTTAAATCTACCACCCATACTGCATCTCCTATTTTTAACTTTGACAGTTTACTCGTTCGATGTCTTTTATTGTTGTTTTCTCTTTGTTTATTTTTTAATTCTACTTCTCTCGGTTGAATTTTTTTATTATAAATACGTGTACCGAATTCTTTCGGGTGAACTGGAACCGTCGATCTCACTCGTCGAGAGAACATTATTTCCGCCGGGCTAAACCCATTTTCTAACAGCGTAGTTCTATACGCTAACAAACCTAAATTAATATCTTCTAATTTTGACAATATTCTTTTCGCAATTTTTACAGCGTTCTCTGCCTGACTGTTACTTTGTGAATAATACGGCGAGCTAGTTACATGTTTGAATCCATAATTTTTCGCAAATTTACCAAATTCTGGCCTGAATTGAGGTCCGTTATCGCTTCGAACTTCTTCCGGTATGCCAAATCGCGCAAAAATTTCCTGACACACCGTGATAATGTCTTTTTCAGCTAATTTCTTCAGCTCTACAATTTCGAAGAAACGCGAATAATAATCCGTAACTACCAGGAACCATTTATGTAACTTAAACAAGTCCAAAGCGACTTTTTGCCACGGTCTCGCAGGAAATTTTCTTGTCACAAACACTTCCCTATGATTTATCCTGTTCTTTACGCATTCGGGACAAAACTTAACGAATTTTGTTAGTTGACTACTCCAACCTAGCCACCATACAGATTGGGCGGCTCTTGCTCGACATTTATTAACCCCTAAATATCCCTGGTGTAGCCGTCTCAGAATTATTTCTTGCAATGACACCGGGATTACCAACCTTGAGTTAAACATTAAAATATCCTGCACCAATAATATGTCATATCTAAATGCATAGTAAGGTTTTAGTTCTTCTGATAAATGTTTTACCCCAGGCCAATCCCCGACACAAAATTCTCTCAACTTAGCACAAACACGGTCTTTTTTTTGTTCTGGTTTAATTAAATTCACCATATCATTTGTAGCTGGGATATTTTTGACAATAAACCTGACATACTTTGCGTTCTCAAATTCTACTTCTAAATCGTCTTGCTTTGCCACTATCGGATTCCGGGACAACGAATCGGCTAAGACTAATTGTTTTCTTGGTACATATCTAACTTCATAATTGTATCTTATCAGACGCAATCTGATCCTCTGTAATCTTGGAGTCAAATAGTCCAACGGTTTGCTCTGCAATATCTGAAGCAGTGGCCTATGATCTGTTTCTAAAGTGATTTGAATCCCTGTAACGAAATCTTTAAATTTTTCTGTCGCGTGTACAAGACTTAAAGCCTCTTTTTCTATTTGACTATATTTTTTTTCAGATTCTGACAATTTACGCGAAGTATAGGCTACTACTTCTCTATTCCCCAAGCTATCCTCCTGAATTAACACCTAAAATCTTTTAGTACATAACTGAACGGAATACAAGTAATGTCGGCGCCGGTATCTATCACAAAGTTTACTTTATTACCGAATGATACATTATCCAAACTAACTTCAAATTCCCCCTCGTTTTCGAGTCGCTGAGGAAAACTTATAAATCTGACGCTAGCGTCCTCTGTGTCGTCTTCGTCTACCCTCTTGACTGCCCGCACTGCTCTGCCGCTGCTGGCGCTGCCAGAACTGCCATCTCGGTTTCTGCCTCTGCACATCTTCTGCCAATGTCCCGCCTTTCCACAGCTTCTACATGTTGAATTTTGCGCTGGACATAACTTCTCCGCCTGATGCTTATTGAGTCCGCACCTGCCGCATCCTTCTCTCTGAAAGCCCTTCTGCTTAACGAATACTTTGTTAATAGCCGCTTCTTCGGTTCCGGCTGGTCGAATCAACTCAGTTTGTTTAGCCACCGATTCTGCCTGCCTCGCCATGTGTATTGTCTTCTCCAATGTCAAATCACTGGTCAACTGCATCTGTTCTGATACTTTCGTATCGCGAATACGTATGACAATCCTGTCCCTGATGAGCTGTTCTTTCAAGTCTGCATACTCACATTTTTCAACCAACGTGTGAAATGAGGTTATGAATTCATCGACAGGTTCGCCCGCAGCTTGGTTTCTGACGTTAAACTTGGCCCGTTCGAAAATGAGATTTTTCTTGGGTTCAAAATAATCGTCGAATGCCTTGCGCACTGCGACGAAAGTTGCTCGTTGCACGTCGGGGACCACTTGCCTCAATATCTCTTCTGCTCTCTTTCTCGCGCAGTAACAAAAAAGGTCTATCTTCTCTTTGTCTGGCTTTTCCTCTAGATGAGAGATGGATAAGTATCGGTCAAAGCGTCTTGCCCACATCGGCCATTCCTCCGGCTGGTTAAAGTTGAATGACCCGGGGGGATTCACCCGGATTGGTGCCGTTGGCGTCGCTGCAACTGGTTGGCTGCTCCCGTTACTCGTCATTTTAAATAAAAAAAAAAAAAAAACTTCTCTTTTCTGGATCCCACTTCTGACACCATGTGCTGGGACTGGGAACAAACGAGTCACGTCTTTAGTGCTAGGCGGGCGAAGTGTGAGAAGTGGCTTCACGATATCGAACGCCCCGACAAGCCGAGAGAGTCCGCACGCTCATTTGCTGATTCCGTCAGTGCATCGCTCGATCAATGGCTGCCACTTCCGGCACAATTTCATGTTTGGAAATAAAAATAGCAGCGAACAAGTATGAAAAAAAGAACTCAAACGAAAAGTAAATCGCGTATTGTGGGCCTTTAGTACTTTTTTTAACAAACATTTTCAGTAAAAAAATTATTATTTAAATTAAATTAAATTATTTTTTTAAATTAAAGTATGTCATAAATTGAATGTAGAAATGTTTGAATAAACAAATAATCATTTTAGTTTAATTAATATTTTAATGAAGGAAGTTAATCTCGCCAATAACACACAATTCAGTTCAATTAAAATAACAATATTTTCATATATATATATATGATTTAACTTAGGTGTCTCATAATCCCTCCGCTCCTCTACATCATCATAAAAGAAATTTAAAGTTAGAAATATTTAATTGATTGTTACATTCATCACTACCTTATAATTCTGACAAGAGTTCTTATAAAAAATTTAAAAGTGGAAAAAGTGGGACAAAATAACCTTGAGCAACTTCTTTTTATTGCAGTTTTCTTGGAAAATTATAAGGAGAAAAATTATTATCAACAGATCTGACGAAAGCTTTTCATATTATTACAACTGTAATTAACGTATAAACAAATTTCATATAAATCATTGTTAGTATAACTTATGTTTTAATATTTCAGTGGATTATTTGAACATTTTTCCACAACAACGTGCAGACAAAATTAACTTGTTCCAACAGAAATGTTTTGTAAGAAACCTTAAGCTATACCCTTTTCTGCTGAATAAAAAAGTGTCAAATACAGATTTATCTCAAAAACAATCCTCTGTTTGGAAGGAAATGGTTATTGAACTGAATGATCAAAATGTAATGATATTTCATTTACAGTCGAAATCAAAGAATGATAGTTAGAGCCCTTTCAAAAAGATTAAAAAGATCGAAAATGTTAATAGTCCTACTTCCGTTGCTGCCTGTACTATAACTTCGGAAACGATGTCAGTTGCTTCTGCGTACAACATAGATAAGCTCAATAATGTGAGCGATGAAATCTCAAAAACGGCGCCAGTCGTAGTTGTTAATTTAAACAATGGAACTCCGAAAACGGTACCAGTTGGAAAACGTGGACTAATGGATCCTGATTGTTGCAAAGTATAACAGCAAATTCTTCAAGTTTGTACACAGGCTCTAGCCGATTAAGATAGCAAAAAATGCCCTTAAATGAAATGAGTTAGAATCGTTTAGAATATGTTTTCAAGACAAAAGAAACTTTTTTAAATGATTTTCAAATTGATTTCCACAACCAATCCACCGCTGCGACAAAAAAACCGTAATTTTATCATTTTTTAGCTATTTAAATTTTTCTCACGTTTATATTGACGAATTACTAATTTAATGCATATCCAACGATTCGTCTGTTTAAGAACTATACGAAAAAATTATTTTTGATGACTTGTTTTCCAAAAAAAACAATAAATAAACATATACAATTTATCTTCGGCCATTTTTTTCTGCCAGTTTGAAAAGCGTTGTAGCCCTGGAAAAATTCTCATTTATGCAAAACATCTAGAACTATATTTGAGAATTTTTTCATATTTTTTGATGTAGTGCGAACTGTTGAAAAAAAAATTAAATCCAAAGTTGGCTTTCTAAAATTAGCTCAAGCGAACGATTAAAAGCTATATATTTGATATTTGTAAGTGTTGTTTAGCCTCGAAAGTTATTTTTTAATACTGAAAAGATGATTCTTTTTAGCCTTTTGTACACCTTTGCATACATTGTCTTTGAATCTTTCGTATTGCTCTTTCGTATGCTACTAAACGATTTTTGTCTTTTAACAGGCCCAATCTGAATTTTTTCCAATTTTAGGAAAAAGTATTATTAATTTTTTTTAGAAACAGTTCTGAATACAGAATTCTTTTGTAATGGACTTTACAGAAAAAAAATTATTTATAATCTTGTTTATTCATCTTTTTTTGTAACGGTGTAATTCACAAGTACTTCTATTAAAAATGTGAAGTAATATTTGCACGTTTTTATTAAGGGGATGTCGATTTGGTGGCTGAGTTTACATGTGATTCCGTGGTAGACAATTAATGGTAAAATAATATGCGCATAAATATCTTTTATAGCAACCATATTGACAAACAATGCGAACGACCTAATTTTGTACTTATTCGCTCTATTTGTCAATAATGCTGCGTTATAAAAATATTTTCTAATATTATATTATTCTCCCATTAATTCTTTACTACAGATTTCTCAACAATTTACACAAAACTTGGAGATGTTAAAATAAATTAAAAAAAACGCAAGAAGTTAGGTGAGGTCACTGTCAACTTCGACCATTTCCTTGATGCAAGTAGTCATGTTATGATTTGCGCTTGTGCCATCTGCGGAAAAAAAGCGGGAAATGAAATCAGAAAATAGTACCATCGAACTATGCGGATTGGAAAAATGTTTTCGGTCTCAAGGGACGTCCTGTGTTTGGGCTGTGTGCAACGTTCAGTTTTTCGGTCTTGAGCGACGCAGAGTCCGTGGTCGCGAGCGACGTTCGATACATGGTTACGAGCGACGTCTGGCACGTGATCGCGAGCGACGTTAGCCCATGTTCCGCAGTAGTAGTAGTAGTAGTAGTAGTAGTAGTAGGCAACGTAGTTTCTCGAGAGCAAAGGCCGTAAAATCGGCTCTCGACGACGTCTCATGTAGAACTAAGAACAGCGCAAATACTCTGGGTCACTAGCGACGTTCATCATGTTCACTAATTTCTCAACATTTTGAAACGTAGCTCACCGCGTCAACCCCTTGTCCTACAATCCGACAGAGGGCGGGAGTTTATAAATACGGATTTCCAAAATTTCTTACAAAAAAAAGGCATCCACTTTCGCGCGGTTCGCAACCCCGATATCAAGGCCGCCATCGTCGAAAGAATCAATCGTACGTTAAAAGGACGCATGTGGCGTTATTTCTCGCAAACGCGTGGTAAACGTTAAGTCGACGTCTTGTCGCCTCTCGTCGAATCGTACAACAAATCTTATCACACGTCGATCAAAAGAGCTCCCGCGACTGTGACGCAGAAAAACGCCGAATCGGTGCGAAAACTTGTGTACAATAAAATCCGCGACGTGCCCGTCAAGGGGACCCCTCAAATACCACGTCGGTGACTTCGTGCGGATCAGTAGACAAAAAACGCTTTCGACAAATGATATAAAAGCGGTTACACGGACGAAGTGTTTGCCATTATTTTTATATTTTTTTTATATTTTTTTATACCGAGGAGCTCAGCGGCCGCGCGACGAAACTGCCACGCCGCAAGTTGATCGTGAATAAAATTTTGGACTTTGCGGGCCGCGGTCGTGGGAAGAAAAAATTAGTCAATTGGAAAAATTTCCCGAGCGATTATATTAGCTGGGTTCCCCACACGTCAAAATGAAGTCGGACTTTTTTGTGACTCTTCGCAGCGACTGTAGAAAGGAGTTTTTTTCCGATAATGGTGCTGCAAATTTTGTTACGCGTTTACCCTGCGAATACCAGCTGATCGGCGAGTGGTCCGTCAGTATGAGTGAAATACATTTTCAACAAACATTTTTACTCGTCGATACGTACGAAAATATGTTATTCTATAGGAAACGAGACGGAGATGAAGATTTTTTCGTTTCAGCAACGATTAATGTCCGTGCGGTTTTTCAAGATCTGAAAGATTTGGTAACCGAAATTAACGAAAAGGTTTATGAAAAAGAACACATACGATTCGAGGTGACGCAATCGGGATTTATTCTTGTGTTAAAAAAATGTTACAAATCTTGCGAGCATCGTGTAACGTTGAACAAAAATTTAGCGACCATGTTGGGTTGTGCTAAACGCAGAATGCTCGCAATAACGACAGTTTCGAATCGTCCTGCAAACTTGACGAGAGCAATACCGCATTTGTCACACGTTTTTACCGACATATGTGAAACGACCAGCACGGGAGACGTTCAAACACCGCTTTTGAGGATCGTACCAATCGACGCTGAACGTTATTCGTTTGGAGGAACCAAGGTGTACACGTTCGATAATATAAAATATTTACCGGTAATAAAAAATAATTTCGATACAATCGAAACAGATATAAAGGACGAGTACGGAAACAGAGCCTCATTCTCCAAAGTATTGTCGGGTGTGACGTTACATTTTAAAAGGAACGATTAATGGCTTATTATTACGACGGTTATTCGCACAGCCCCCTTGCAACAGGACGCGTTTATCTTTACGTAGGACCGTTCGGTCAGCGAGGCAACGGTATCGGTAATTTTTTCGACGACTTGATTAGACGAGCATTGCCGATAATAAAAAAAGGAGTGCGATACGTCGGTAAACGTATCGAACTGGTATCAATATTTTGAACGACGTGTTATCGCGTAAAGTGGCTTTACGCGAGGCGGCGAAAATGTTACGATACCTATGTTAAAAAACACGACTGTATAAACACGGCTAGAAATCTTTGAATTCAGAAATGTTGCTCCGTACGTCTATTATAAAGGTACAGGACATTTCGCCGCCGCCGTTTCGCCGCCAGACTTTTCGCCACCGCCGTTTCGCCACCGGGACGTTTCGCCGCCGGGCCTTTTCGCCGCCAGGACGTTTCGACGCCAAATCAAAAAAATTACTCAAATTGTCTTTTGAGAGACCGTTGCGACGCGGGATCGTGTCTCTAGGAGGCAGAGCCCCCCGGGTAGAGGGTTTCTTTCGGCGAACCTCCTCGATTAAAAGGAAAAAAAATTTAATATTTAATAACCAATAAGTTTTTTTAGTTTAGTTTAGTTTTTTATATTACAATTTAGTTTTTTATATTATATCTTATTAAATAAAATTATAAGTTTTTTTTAGTTTAGTTTAGTTTTTTGTGGGAGCGGCGGGATTTGTGGAAACTTTGTATCGAATTACCAAATGATAAGAGAATTAGTCTTGTAAATTTAGTAGAATCATTTCTTAACAATCAAAAATATACTATTATGGAATTTGCTCAGTTGATTGGAAAGCTAGTTGTGTGTTGCCCAGGTATGGAGTATGGTCTTCTTTATACCAAAGGTTTTGGTAAGAGAAAAATGTATAACCTTGTTTTGACAGATTCTTCATATAGTCAAAACATTATTATCTCAGAAGCAGTGTTATCAGATTTCAAGTGATGGAGAATTAATTTGCCAAAATTAATTAATTAATATATATATATTTTATCTGACAACTACTTGGCGAGACTGTTGCCAGAATTTTTCCAAACTGTGCTCAGACTATATTCAGATTATTAGCCAGACCATATTTTGTCTAGCCACTGTCTGGCAAAACAGTCTGGCGAGAGCATGAAGTCATTGGCAACTGTTTGACAGTTCCCTTCTCGGACTTTACGTTAAACATACAAAACTTTACGTTATGCATACATTTGTTTGGCGCATCTTTTTTCATTCAAAACGTCCAGTATTTTATGTAATTCAGTGTATAAATCTCCTCTTTTCCAGACTTTATATCTTTTCAAGAAAGACGTAGTGTTCGTATTAAAAATCACGCACGCGCATATGTTAGTTGTAATGACATATCAATTGTATCAAGTGATCGTCGTATGTTTTAAGCGTTTACTACTTGAGTAATGAACAGGTAGAAGCTAAGCTTGCGACTTTACCGAAAATTAATTTAAAAGGGGTTCGTTGGATGTCCATAAAAGTTCTGTTACTCGTTTTTGTAATTCTTGTTTTTATAAAAGAGAAAATGTATATTATTTATTGTTCATCAGTTGTACTAAATTTTGAGAACATTGAAAAACAGAGAAAGACATACAATGATTGTTACGAAATTATAGTTTAATCAGTTTAATTGTTATGACGCATCGTTATATATCATTATTTAATAGTCTACTGAGTCTACTGTAGTTTACTGAGTTACCCCGTATTGAAAACAAAAAATTCTCAAAGTTGTGATCACCTTGGGAATAGTTTGTCCGAAATTAGGAAATTGTTTTCCAAAGAACTCCAAAGTTATTTTTTACTACGCAAAATAACATTGCAATCATAAATGAAAAATTTACATTTTTGAACTGTCATAAAAGTTCAAAAATGCAGATTATATACTATCTGAAATTTTGTTTATCTTAGTATAAAACTGTTCCAATGTTATTACTTACTTACACACAGATATTTCTAATAGATTTATAGTTAACACTTGAACTGGAATTTATTCAAATTGTCAAATACGTCCTGTGTTTCAAAATTTTACGACAAATTTATTTAAAATTAGATTACATATTCCTCACGATGCAAAGCAAACGAAAGTATTTTTCACACTAAAAGGTTTAACGTTTACCATGACTGAAATTTTATTGATTTCTTTTGACTGTTGCGTATGGAATAAATTATTAGTGAATGTTTATATAATTGAGAAAACAAATTGTTGTTAGTTTCTATTTTACTTCATAAGCGAACTTTTGTAGATTTATTATTTACGAATGCAAAATAAGAGATGAAAATGTACACGAAGAAAAACAGTTTTTATTATTAATGACTTCAATTTTGCTTCTAAAATTTATAATGTAAAATATGACAAATAAAAGATGAAAAAATACACAAAGAAAATTAGTTTTCATTATTGATAACTTTTATTTTAGTTGTATAATTTATAATGTGATGTAGACTTGTATATATTTCTTTTATTTATTTTACTTGTCTATATAACATCGGGAAAGCATTTTTATACTTATGTCTTTTTGCATTCGCTTAGATGCGTTATAAAATGTCTTTTTAAACAAAAACTAGATTTTTCACTAATTGAAAACATTTCGTGGAAAATATAACGATGACAACAAAAAATCAAGCCATTTCGAAAGCCTCAAGATTGAACAGATTTTATATTGAAATTTATAAAAAATTTTTAATAATAATAGGACAATGGCATGGTCATAATACAACAAATTTGTTATGGATACATGCATTTTTCAATGTTTCGTATATCGAAGTCATAGAATCTTTGGTAAAAACTATTATTTAACCTTACGCATTAAAATAACATAAATATATTTTGAAATCTGTAGAAAAATTGTCTGCGAAGGGAATTAAGCATGAATTCCAAATCGACATTCGCGTGGAAGACAAATCCATCACAATTTTTCCTTTAAAACTAATTTACCTTAAACTTCGGTTAAGATTGCTAATCAATAAAAAATTTCAAATCAGTAATAAAACATGAAGTATGTCAGACGAACACTGGAAATAGCTTAATATACAATTATTTGAAGGTTTCTGTTAGATGATTTATGCGTAACGAAGCTGTGAGTCGAAAACATATTACGCTTCCAAAATCTAGTGAATTTTTAGTACAACACGTTTAAATGTTTCTTAAAATAAGTTTATTCTTTTCACATATAAAACCCTTTTTCGCAATTGGATCCCCGATGGATAAATTTATCTTGTATTTTTGCTCTTTTTTTTTATCTTTCGAACTATTGATTAATATAAAAAGTAATGACAAAATTGTTGATTAAATTATTTAAAGAATCGGTTATTTTGCATTAATAAACTGTGAAACCAATATATTTATTTGACTTATTTTTTTAATATTTAAATGTAAATATATCTTTAATCAGTAACTAAGTTTAATCTGTTGATGTGATTTTATTCGATTAAACTAGTTAAATTTCAGACCTTTCGGATAGTAGTTTTCTATCTTGTATTAATGTAAAATAATTATTCAATCTAAAAAATTATATAAATTTAAAAATTTAAAATAAAGCACATCGATATATAAATACTACAAAAAAAATGTATGTATATGCAAATACTTGTCAAAAATCGACTGTATACCTAACAATTTTTTACTAATTTGTGTAAAATTATGAAAAATTATGATCAATGAAAAAAAGCATATTGTGATGACTGTTGGCATTGGTTACAAGATGGTATGTGTTTGGTTGTTTTTATTTTAAGTGTAATTAATAATAATAAATAAATATATTTTTGTATTATAATATATAATAAATAATATAATATAATTTATAATTACATATAACATAACATAAATATAAAACACATAAATTACTATTACGAACAATCAGTTTTGTCAAATAAAGTCCAGTCATCGATATTAAAAAATGTAACCTTTAATACCCTAGTAAAACGAGATATATATTGTTAATACACTAAGAATGTATTGAAAACGCAATATAATGACAGTGTATTAACAATATATTAACAGTGTATTATTAATAGTAGTATATTATTAATATATTTATTAATTTATTCATTTATTTATTTATTTGCCTCATAATCCAGCGGGTCAAGCCGTTTACAGGATAATACAATAAACAGAATAAAAGTAACATAAATAAAGTAATACAAAACAAAAAGAAAAAAAAAACTATGATACAGTACAGTAGGTGGTAGCATCAAGTAGCTAAAAAAATACAATGAGTAAAGAAAGAGTTTTTACCCAAAATACAAATACATGGCAGTTAACGGAGATTTCGCGCAACAGAAATATTCATAGAGAAACGGAGTCAGAAAACAGATCAATATCAATATTTCTCGCAACAAGCTCGTTGACAGTACACGGAGAAAACGAAGTAGTAATGTGGCGTGGTAAAAAAAAGTCGTAATCAATTACGTCGGTCGGTGTAAAGAATATTATGATCGTAGTGTCATTTTTCGCAGGGCTACCAACATAAAACTCATTTTTTCTGAGTTGAGTACGATATTTTTCCTTACGAGAAATATTTTTCCTTCCACTCGCCTTCGGCTCGCGATACCAACATATTTTATTTTTGATTGAGGAAAAATCACTTCATTTACGACGCTGGATAATTACAGCCACAGGGAGTTGAGGTTACGACGATTGTAGTAAACATTACAGCGATCGCTGCCAACATTACTACTTCGTTTTCTCAGTGTACTCGATAATTTCGAGATAGGCGACTGTAATACAAAGCGGTCATTAGTAGGGGGTAAATATAATACCTGTGCTCTTCTGGTCGTTTATGAAGGAACATTGAATGAAACTTGAGACAGATGGTAGGGGAAATCTACAATTGGTCTCAATATTTTTCATTCATGTAATCAGGGTGGAAACCGTTGATCTCCCCTTTAGAAATCCATGCTGATACGGTGAGGCCGACGGCAAATAAAAGTTTAGTACCTTATCATAAAAACACATTTCAAAAAGTTTTGAAAAATTTGAAAGAATAGAAAAAGGTCTATAAATTTCAACGTAATTTTTGGGACCCTTTTTATAAATTGAAGTTATTTTTGCAATTTTCCACAAACTGGGAAATGTTTGAGACCTTATAATTAATTTGAAAATCTGCTGCAAAGGTGTCGTCAGAGAATCAGCACATTTTTTAATAACAACAGCTGGAATGCAATCTACACCAGATGTAAGTTTATCTAGGAATTCTATTTTTCGCAAAGGGTCCCTACATCTATATCACAAAACCAAAATATCACATGACAAAATATCAAATGACAAAATATCACAGTGACAAAATATCATTTGAAAAAATATCACACTGCGAAATTATCACATGACGAAGTAACACATAAAGAGCATAATTTTCGCGGCTATTAGGGCAAAAACTCTCTTGGTTCTCCCTTTGCCGGACTAGGTACTCAGTGTCTGAGTTGGGGTGAATCTCTGAGTCGCGTCCGCGAGCCTTGTTCCTCATTCTTCCCCAGCTCAATAAGCTATTTCGATCCTTGTCAATAATCCATCAAACATAAGGCTTCTACCTGGTAATCCGAACGTGTCGCCCCCTCTGAAACCCCCCGAATACTTACATGGCACAGAGGTCCCATGATCATGTAGGCATTTATATAGTAAATTCTGTCGATAAAATGTATCTGTTAATAAAAAACCTATTTATTTACTTTTTTTAATTTTTTTTATCATGTAGGCAATCATCCACTGCACATAAAGGTGTAACAGGAAATGTCTCAAATGTGGCGCAATTAGAAAAAACTAAATCAAGAATACCATTATTTGAGTTTAAAATAAAATTATATTGGATAAGATACGATATGAATCGTTCATCGATGCTGAAAAAGTAGGCAAGTTAAAGCCTCCGACAATTAAAAGATTAGAAAGTAGAAAAGGCTTATAGAAGGACAACCTATCAATGAATTCCTCAAATCGGATGGATGAATAATTAGGCGGGATGTAAATTATAATTACATAAAATATAATACCGTATAAGTGTTAGTATATCAATGATATACTATCACTTTATTAACAATATACTATTAATATATTATATTAATAGTATATTGTATTAATATATTGTATTAATATATTATATTAATAGTTTATTGTCAATAAAGTGTTAGTATATTATTGATATATTGAAATGAATTTTATTATTTTAAATAAAATTTTGTTGCTATTATTATGTATTTGTTGAGAACATTTTTAATTTTTCATCTCTAACTGTAATTTGTTTTTTAAAATTAAACATCGGTTTGAAAAAAACTGAAACGCATCTGAAATATATCCTATGGTAACAAATATTAACATTCTGACCGCAAATTATGGTAATAATATTAATATTTTGTAGCAACTGAGAATTATTTGTTAGCATATTGACATTATACGATTATTATATTGACAATATATTCCTAACTGTAAATATATATTTCAGTTTTCAAAACATTGTTAGTGTATTATCGATATACTGATATTTTTAAATGTTCAAAATTAACAAAGGGACTTCTTGCCATCAATAATTTTACCATGGCTGGTGTGAAACCGCGCTGGCCACGCGGTTACACGCTTGAGTTACAGTCTGCAATGTCTGTGGTTCGAGTCTTGGCTACGTCTGTTGTGACAGATGGTTTTTTTTTTTTTTTTTTGTATCTGAACTTAAGCTTGAAGTTACGAATAATCACGTAATAAATAAGAGGATCAATAGGATCAAAGATCAACCATAATATCCACAATTTCTTTTTGAATTATTATTTTAATAATTTTACTATATACATCAATAATAATTATATACTACAATAAGTACTACGGATCATATTTTAAGAATTTCCAGTTTCATCTGGAATAGTTAATGATTTGTTATTGACTTTAAATTAAAGGAATTTTATGAGGAAATTTGAGCTTAAGTAAATTCAGGGAAAAATATAATTTAAAGTATACATTTTACGAGGCGTCGAAGTATATACTTTATAATATGTCTTCCAAAAATATGGTAAACGTATGCAGAGTTACCCAAATGTTCCAGAACGGTCAAATATTTTACGAATAACTACACAGGAAAAAATGACATTGGATCAAAATCACATTTAATATAAACCGCCGAATTTTATGACAACGTGTTATTCTTGTTCAATCGAGAACAATGTTTGATTCAAGAATCGTTATTCAATTTTGAACATTTATATTTGAACACGAATGATTAGGGATGAATCATGACAGAGAAGGAAACAAAAGGGGGGGTGGTTGAAATCATAAATGAACCCATTATTTTACTTTTAAAATGTTTCGTACAAAAAAGTTTTGTAATTATTAACTTTTAAAGTAAAATCTGTTGCAAAAAAATACTCGTTTTTAATTTCTGGTAATAAAACTTCGTACAATAAAACTAATACAGTTAATTTAATTTATTAATTTATTAATTTATTGTTTTAATATATTTAGATTAATTATAATAAAGAATATTTTGAAAATAATTCAAAATTTCCGTTCACGAAAACAATTATCAATAGTTTTATGCTTTACCCGAATTTACATTTGCAGATTGCATCTGCATATAATCATTTGTTTAAACAAAAGCAGGTAAATATTTATTATATATAAAATTTTGATTAAAAAGAATATTGAATGACACCACGGAGAGAAATACTTTGTTGGTCCAACAAAAATTGCCATTGCAGTTACACGTGTGTCGTTTTAGAATTTATCCAAGTAAACAGTTCTGTTAGCGTAAATAAAATCGTTGTGTAAAGCTTATTCTTGTAGTGGGTAACAAGTAATTTTGTACTGTGAACACGACACTTGTGTTATTTCAAAACAAACCATGTATTGAATCAATAGAATCATCATCGTCTTGAAGCAAAATGCGTAAAAAATTGAGTCAGTTTACACAACATTTGCGTAAGATTGAATGAAATATTCTGTTCGGGTAACAAATTCAGCCTTACCTACAAATTAGTGTTACAGCAAAATAACTAATTCTCTCCGTGACGATGTTTCTAAACTCGCAACACTATAGTAACAGTAATGTAAAAATAATGCATAAGAAATGGATATTTGTAACTCGCGCATCATGAACATTTTATATCTGTGAATCCGATAAACAGTTGTTTATCATAGTCCCAGGATAAATATAAAGTTACGAAAAATAAATGTTGTTTCCCTGTTTTCGAGAGCTATTGTTATAATAAACTTGACCTTATAAATATCGGCTTCTCAGACCTAAATAGTAACGTTACCTTTGCTCTTTATACAAAGATTCAAGGTTGATGATTTTTATTTACACAATTGATGTTTGTGACCGATGGTGTATAAAATAGATTTTACTTACCTGTGGCAATATTTGATTATTTCTAAGTAATGGACGGCTTGCTTTAAATTATCGAGATTGTGCGCGTGAGCGCGAGAGAGTCGGTAGAGCGCGAATATGAATGATCCGAGAGCAGAGTTAGACCCAATCCTATTGATAATAAAAAATCCTCAAACATCGACTGTTACTTTACCAGTAATCCGCGTTGAAATATTGTATAAAATGTTTGTGAGACTACGAGTCTCTAAAAAGACACCATAAACCCTTAGGTTATTTAAAGTGACTAAAAACAAATTGATTGTTTCAATAAAAACTTCGTTTTGATGTAAACAAATCTTATACATTTCAAGTTGTCGAAGAATTTCTCACTCTTATGGCAGCCATTTTATCATCATCATCGGATTCCGTATTTCAATTCAGATACAATATCCGAGGTCGTATTTCCTGACAATATTCTGCACCATCCTCGTCGTTTCCATTTTCACCCGTAACTTTGCCTGTGTTTCTACCTACCTCTTCTCTATGTTTATCACTCTCACTTGGTCGAATAAATTCTTGTGCGTCTAACAACCTTTTTTTTTAATAAATATGTATTTTTTATTCACAGTGAAATAGAAATAAATTTTGCTATTATACGCGTATTCTAGTTAGTAAAACGAGAAAAAAAATTATTCAACTCATCCATTATTGTAAAATAATTTTGCATTATTTGTGCTACTATTTGTGCTCTCTAGCCATGAGAATTTCACTTACTGGTACCAAGAATTTTTCAAATCACAAAACAGCTGTTTCTTCAATAAAAACATATCTATTGCTTAATTTGTCAAGATAAAACGTAAACATTTCAGAAACACGTGTTCGCTACATCGACGTTACGAAGTATGGTAATTTACGTTACAATGTAGTCTTGAAAAATTGCTTTTTACGAGATACCACACGCATAATGCCATCTATCAGGGTAATTTCATTAGTCGGATCCTGCTCGTTAGAATAACCCAACAAGTGCACTTTGATCTGCTTATAAGCCCGTAGAAAAGATTTGAATATCAACATAGAAGCGCGAATCAAACTTTTATTTATAACAGTACAGCAGATAAAGAAATCTTCTTGATAGTGATGCATACAACAAATATTTATGTTGGCGTGTGAATTTGTTTATTGTTGTTGTCGATTGACTTTACATCAGCTACTCCATTTTTTATGAAATTTTTTTATAACACTTTGCATAAATCTTGTTCATTATTTTTTAATTTTTGTCTTATTCGTTTTGCCGTACTCTTCCCTTGCCTCTATTCTAAATATTGTTGCTACTTTATATCGTTTATTTGTATTCCTTTTGATTTTGCTTTTTTACGTTTTTTAGTTTTGCGTTTTTTGTAACATTGCTTTTCCTTATAATAAAATTTCCGTTTTCTATTACTCAAGTTCTCGATCAATGTGTATGAAAATATTTATTCTCATACTTGCAATCATATATCATGCAAAAAGTATATTATACATCAATGACGAAAAGTTGACGATTTCATACGAGGACAAATTTTCTGCATGAAGCGAAGCCAAGTGCTTAAAATCGTCCTAGACGAAATTGGCAACTTTCTGTCCATAATACAAACAATAATTTTTATAACAAGTGCAAAGGAAATGTTGCTTTTAGGTTTGGAAAGCGGAGCGTTATAGTGGTGGCGCTTCGAACTAGAGGATGATTAATTTTATTTTTGTCTAACATTTTTGTCCCAGAACTTAATTATTGTTCTAAGACATCACTGAATTAATTTTTGTCAGGTTTACAGACCTAAGAAGCAACGTTTTCGTGTTCGTTCACGTGTTGTAAAATTGGATTTTGTTTGTAATTATACTAAACTCTATAACGTGGCCAAAAAATTTGAACTAAAAACTTGATTTTTATTAAATCAAAAAGAACTAAAAGATCGAACAAATAAATAAATCAAATCTCACGTTATATTAACTGTAATGCTAAATTCAAATTAAATCTGTAACTGTAATGCTAATTTTTAAATTAAATAAGTTAACTCAAGACAAGAATTAAAAAATAATCAATTGTTAATAAACAAACCGAACAAGATCAAAATTTAAATGGCTTTAAGAGCTTGACTTGAGCGACGACAAAGATGACTAAATTCGGAAACCCGAATTTAACAAAATCATCAAAAGCACAATCACTCACCGAGCAGGTCACGTAACGCCGAGTCCAAAAAATCAGTTTCATTCAAAACCAGAAAATGAGCGATCACAATCCAGAATTAATCTTAAACAACTATCGCTCCTCAAATGATTCTTCTAACGTCAAAAGAAAAATCAACCTTTACTCAACGGTTGCTAAAAGAAGAATGAGCGCTACTGCCCAAAATCTTTGGTCAACAGCGCCGTTACCATGCCAACTCGAAACTTTGAATTCGAGACTGGATAAATTCAAATTGAAAATAGATGGCGTTCGTGACCGCTCATGCTGAGTTTACATATGTCAACATAACCTAACTAAATTGCACGCGACTTATTTAATCGAAACAATAAATTTAAATCTTGAAAAAATTCTACTGACAATTCTTCGTTTAAGCCGGGAATCGCATCCAGCTCGACATCCCAATATTTGTTAGTCGAGAGCAACTTTATAAAACCAAAACTTTAGTCTTGAATCAGAAAGCAGATGAATCAAATCCCCAAAAGTAATTCCAAAGGTTTCTCAAGATGTTGAAAGGATGTGGGAACTAGGATGATAGATTTTCAGATTCATTCTTGAAACTTAATTTCTTTGGAGCTCCAAGGTCAATCCAACAAGACTCAAGAGGTTGGATCATGCAAAATACAGAAATTTCAAATAAATTAATAAAGGAAAAAGGTAAATTAAATAAAACAAAAATAGTAATCGAGGGTTTGATTCTTTTGGCAACTAAAATAAAAAAATTTTAAACCGAAAATTTGAACAAAAATTGAAACATGGCCAAATGCCATGTTACAACTCTTTCCTTCCCGTTTCGCGCCGCAATCGCGATTTCCGATGATAAATTCGCCAATTTTTTTTTTCTTTGTATGTTCTCAAAGGGCTGTTACGATGCTTCTATACTACATTGCTACCTTGTTTACTTGTTTATATTTTCACTTAATAATTGGCAATGCACGTCGTTTCTTTTGAAAAAAAAAAAAAAATTGTTTTAATTTCTTGACTTGACTTCCTTGCTCTGCCGTCCAGCTCGTATCCTTATATTCAGTGTTATCAAAAACAATTATAAAAGACCACTAATAGTATATTTTTACTGGGGGCGTCACTGCGCCCGAGGTACGTACGCTATTTTACGGGCCGAGGGAGCGGATGGTAAAGTGGAACTTACTGCCCGAAGAACGGTTAGTTCCAATTTCCAATAAAAATTTAAAAAATTGAAGAAAAGAAGTAAAAATTAGATTTTCTAACAATTTTTGTTTTGATTGGAGTGACTGGAGCAGAAAAGATGATAGAGATATTTACAGATATTTACAAACGAAAAATTCCGTTTGTTGTTTTTGTGAAAAGTGTAAAAATTTCATTAAAAACAAAAGCAATTATATGAATTGTTTATATGAATTCAAAAACTGACTAATTAGTAAAAATTCATAAAAATTGAAAAAATTAAAAAGAAAAAAGAAGAAATTTTTTTTTTTTTTTTTGATAATTTTGAGTGTTTTTGGTATCGCGGGCGGCAAAACCAACTTTTGTCGCCCGCCACGTCACTCAGCGGGCGACAAAGGATTTTTACCGCCCGCCGGGCACAAAAGGGCCTTTGTCGCACATTTCACATCGCTACTTTGATGCACACAAAAGTCTGTTTTCGGCCCCGATGGTCACAAAACATTTTACCGGTCGCAATTGCGAAAACGTTGGGTTACAAGCAATAATCATCTTCCCAAATCATCATCGACAGTACTGCAAACATTAAAAAGGTGATTAAAGTATTTAAAAAGGTGGACCTTAATACAAAATGTTTTTATGTGCCCTCAAAGATAAAAGCTGAATATTGTCAAACATACTCCATTATTCTTGCACTGAAGACATTTAGGTGCATTAGATGTATGTACCTACATGTACGTTGCTTCTACTTTTTCTGAGATGGCTGAAGTCCTGTGATTCGGGCGCGCCAGAGCCCCGAATCGGAATAATCAACGCACCAAACCAGTGCAGCCACTATACTAAACATACCACATGAATAAACTCGGTATCAGTTGCTTCCTGATTCTGAGCTTCAGCGCTCCCGAATCGAGACTTCAAACACACCTACCCTAAAGAACGAATGACATACAATGGAATACGTCTGACGCACCTAAATATTTTCCGTGTGTGGCGAATTTGGACGACAAACATTCGAATCCGTTTTTCGAATATATGTAGGAGCTAGAGGAATGATTTTAAAGCTTCCTGATCAGCGATATAATTTTAAGAATTTTTAATTGAAATGAACCGGGGGTACTAGTCAGCACTCAATTTCTGAAAATGAATCTTCAGTTTAATTTTTTATACAGATGTCTAAGAGTTAAAATTTTTTGGACTCCTGTGCAATTTAATAGAAGGTCCGGAAAGTCGAACTTTCGGACCTCCTTTAAACCCGAAAATCGACACATTTGGGCAGGAGATGTGAAACATTTTATCTCACAGTTAAAGGTTTGTAGTACAAAATCCGAAAATCTCCGAATGGATATGTCTATTGTGTGCGCCAAAAAAACTCACGAAATCGCTCTACTATTTTTTAAGCTTCAAAAGGTACATAGATCCTTAAATGATAAGTTTTTCATTTCTGGGATGCGCTCGTGCGAATATTTCATAAGTTGTAGCTATTATTTCTGGTTTTATTATGCTTTTTTCCATATTTCTTTCTTTTTTTATCATTTCTGTTCTTCGACGAAAAGATATGGAAATATTCTCGATATATGGTCGGTAAACAGGGTAACGATAACATAATTTACAGATTCAGTCACAATATATATCATTACTGTTGGAAAAACTCATCGTTTTTCCTTTCGTCGGTTTTTTTTGATATGGCCGATTTAATTTTCGTTCATTATTTTTAAAATTTGCCATCGCGCGGCCGTACAGTTGAGCGTCGCGATGTAGCGAGCAGTATTCAAGCGGTGTAAAGGAGGGGATTCCGCGCAGGTGAGACCCGTACGCGCACCATTGTCCCCACCGCCGTATGATTTCGGTCGATTCGTTTTCGACCCGAGTCCAGTTGTCGATCGCAGCCGTTTAGGCAGTTTGTTCACTATCGTGAGTCCATTCGGACGTTCTCTCCACTCGTCTCCTCGATCACGCGCGCATCGCTCAGCCGCAAGGCATCGCGTTCGGTTGCGCCACCGCGGCCACGTGCACTTCTCCGCGCGCCTCGGTATATTT
>JABFOV010001754.1:0-23259 GCA_022817685.1 Aradophagus sp. ZL-2020
GTTGGCTTCACAGAATTCTGTGAAGAAAATTATGACTAATATGATTGGCTAAAATTTTCATCAACCAATCAAATTTCTCATAATTTGCCTCACAAAAATCTATGAATCCAACAAAAACGCGCTCAATATTTATATATCGAAATGTAACTTTCACAACATTTGTTAGCGCTATTACCTTTCATCCAAGAAAGAGTGTAGGGAGCACGACAGGTCAAACATTTTCCTGTGTGAAAAGTACCATGTGCCTCGACAATTTTATCATATGGAAGACCAGCGATCCTCTCAAGGGTATCAATATTTTGCGTATAATGCCGTAAAAGCATGCCTTTCTCGTGTAACATGCGTACAAAATAATGACTGACTGTTGGCTTAAGACCTTCTGGCAATAATTGTTTGGCAAGAACAAAAAACGGTTCTGGATTTTTTTTGAAAAAATCAATTTCAAAGATGGCTTGCGGGTGTGGTAAATTGTATTTTTCTAGATTATGGTAAAGCCCAGTGTTTGGTGATCGAAAATCAGGAATCCCTGCAGCTATAATTTGAATAAATAATAATATTTATATATCTATAATTTTAATAAATAATATTATTTATTGTTTTTAAGATAAAAAAGAACTCAAATAATTGAATAACCAAATTATTGATTAAAAAGCAGTCATTAGTTCTTAATGTCAGTTAATGAGTTAATAATATATTCAAACATTACACGTTGAGATTCCTGCGCCAGCCATAACGATGATGTTCTTGCATTCTTGTTTTTTTATATAATCCACAATACCGTCAATCGTTAGTTCACTGAGAATTTTTTCTTTTGTCTCTGATGTTGAGCCTGATAGACTGAATTTCTGAGCAAAGAATTGACGTAATTTTTCCATATCTCCTGATTCCTTCAGTTCATCTAATTCTTCTTTTGATATACCTAGCAAGTTTTCTTCGTCAGATGAATCCTCTTGTTTATTTTTAGCTAATGAAAATGTTGGTTTTATTAATATTGTTATGCAATTTTAAAAGTATTTGAATATGAATCTTTAATAAATTTATTTTGTATATGAAATGAATGAATGTATTTGGATTTCAAGTAATTCTTATATTCGTTGTTCAATATAATTTAAAAATGTATCCTGAAATGGGTCGGGTGTAAAAGGGTAAACGCAGAAACAAATATTTTTGGATTGTATGAGTAAAAAATGTGAAAAAAAACGATGCATTTAGAAATTAAAATTTAAAAAAAGATGTTTTATAAGTAAAGTTTTTGTTTTAATATTTTTACATTTTCGTCGTTTTTTTCACATTTTTTAGTTATCTATTTTGGAAATATTTGTTCCTGCGTTTACTATTTTACATCCAGCCCCGAAATGTACCTTTTTCATCCAGTTGAATACAATCACTAATTGAACATTTATATAATATGATTAAAATATAGTGAATGCTAATTGCAATAAAATTGCATCTATTTATTTTATCAAATACTTAAAATATTTAAATGTTTTAAACAAGATAAACTGAAATAGCTAAAGGAATTTCAAAATGAAACAAAATATTTGCTTGCAATGAAGTTAATTTTAACGTTAAGGATATTAAACTATTTAAGATTTGTTTTAATAATATTATTAATAATTTAAATATTATTTCAAAATTAAATCAGTCCACTTTAATCAATGAATTAAGAAGTGCACAGAATTGAATAATTCTTGAAATAGGAGCTCTAGATTATTTTACATTTTTTCTTAATTACCTAGCAATATATTAGAAATTAAACTTTCTCTGTTCTATTAATTAATAACGAAGTTCTTACATTAATTTTATTCAATTTTAAATTAATGAATTTTCATTTTATTGCATTTGACAACTTAATCACTCAAATACATAATGTTGATAATAATGGAAATAAAAGTCATGATAATTTTTATGATTAATCTTGGATATTTAATTTGAATGCACATAAGTTAGTTTAATTTGTGATACTGGCGATTTATAGTTACATATTACCCGTTTCCTCTTCTTTGAATTCTTTGCTTTTCTCCATTATTTAATTAAAAAACAAAAAAATCAATTTATCACAGTCCAACGTTTATGAAGCGTAATTCGTGAACTCAAACGATTATTACGCTAACCAATTAACAATTACTGTACACTGTGGCAAATAAATTAACGTAATTAAAGCAAAACTTATCTCTCTGGCTTTATACCATGACACTCCACCTGACTTTGTGTATATTAGTAAACTGAAGAAATGTTCATCTTTAATCAAAGGTTGAACTCAGGCTTCGTGTTATTAAATATCTACTGTCATAAACTGACTAGGGTACGTAAGTATCTCTGTCTACTTCTATTGTATGATAGTAAGAGAAAGATACACATAAAATAGTTAGATAACAAAGAAATCCAGTACCAATTTTGATTTTTTATAAGATGAAAAAAAAAGATATATCATAGTTGACTATCAACAGCAGGATAAGGGTAAGTTCATGTATTTTCTATGATTTACAATTTTTTTTCATATTTAATTTTCCATCAATAATTAATAGGAAACACAACATTTTAATCTTGAATAGATGTTTTTTTTTTATTTAACAAGTTGCGTAAATATCTTTAGCATCATTTTTTAACAATGTTTTGAATATATACGTATATTTTTTTTATCTATACAAGTTTGTATACATCTGTTGATTGCTCTAAAAAGTGACAACAAATATTTTGTAATCATATTGGCCATATTAATTCTCCTTTAGGATTAGGTGCCAGCAAACAAGAAAAAAAATTTTGTAACAATATAATGTATATAACGTACAACTGACAAATTTTGAATCATTCGTTCATTGTTTAAGTTAATTGGAGTATGATATGTAATACTTTAAACACATATCATAATTAGTTATTCAATGCTTTTCTTTGAGTTAATTATTGTTTGTTCAATCATCTTTTGGTTTTTCACAACGATTATAACAGGTATACACTATTTATTAACTATTTAATACAAAAATAAATAAAAATAAAAATTTGTCAAATTATGAGAAATATTTTGTATGTTCTAAATAAAGTCTGGAATTTTTTTATTTTATTTAAAAACCGAATAATTTAATATTTTAACAGTTTTAGCTTTTGTTATTGTTATTGTTTCATTTTTTTGGCTATGGGAGGGAGAATGAATACAGTTTGCTTTTTTTCTTTTCAACTTGTATGTTTACAAATAAATGTGTCCTTTACAAGTGGTAATTTGTTACACTGGGTCGCTAAAATGTTAAGTTAGAATTGTTTTAAGTTTTAAAGGCTATATAATTATTTATATTTTATTATCATAAATATATCTCTAATATAAATTATCAAACAAAACGTGACAATTTTTCGATATGGTGGTCTATTTTTTGAGCGGGAACCACTTGATCTGTTGAAAACTCATACCCATGGTAAGTATTTTAATATAAATTATTTGTACGATCTTGAAAATAATAAGTAAATAACTAGTATTTTTCAAGAGTGTAAACCTAATGTTTTATAATAAATTATTTTATCTTATGTACAGTCAGTTTTCTGCAGATTAAGTGGTCCCCCTGTGATCACTTTCGGTGTCACCAGCGTTGCCAACTTTTTATTACTGTCCTTTTCGCACAAAGATCCTCGAATGTATTTCAAATGAGAGGATTGTGTGCAATCACTTCCGGTGTCAGCAGCGTTGCCAGCTTTTTATTGCTGTCCTTTTCGCACAAAGATTCTCGAATGTATTTTGAATGAGAGGATTGTGTGCAAGAGAGATAAAACAACAAATTCTGGTAGCACTGGTTTTTCGAAATGCGTGTACTGCGCCATCAAATCTGCGCATATAACCGGCTTTCGTAGACTGCTACAGTTATAAAACTAAGGTCTTTTGATACACGTGCTAAGGAAATTCAGTTTTTTTATTTTCTTAAATCATTTCTTTTTAAAAGATTAACAGTTGCTTTGTAATCGAGTAAAAATGCCACGTAAAAGGGATTCGGACGGCGATACATCTGATTCATGTAAGCATTTTTGATACTTAATAAAATTAATACTTAAATAAAGTAACCGCCGATAACGTTAAGATTTTTTATTTCAAAATTATCAATCTTGTTTAGAAAAATCGTTTTAATTTTCACGCTGTATTTTATATATTTTGTTATTGGTGATATTATTTATCATATAATGCTATTTAATACAATATTGCTACTTCTTTTGTTTCATTATTTACATTGTTACTTTGTTTTGAATCTTTGCCCTTCAAATAAAAATACCCTTGAAACATTTTGCACCGTCATATATTTTGAAAGAGATATAATACCTCATTTGGGAAAATCAATCATGCAAATATTTTAATTAATGAAATTTAAAAATGTTTAAATAAAATCTGGAAAAAATGAATAAAGATAAATAACATTTCTTTTACAGCAGCACGCAGGTTCAGAGAATCGGTTACTGTAAATTCACCTCTGCGTCGAAGTTCTAGGATTATTGTTAAACAGAAAGAACTATCACCAAAGCTTTTACGAAGGTAATATAAATATCTATATATAATTAATTTTTTTTTAATTTATCATAATTTCATTTTAAGCTATTCTATTTTATTTCTCTTTTTCTTTTGAGGGAAATCCTTTCGTATGGTTTATTGAAAAACCGGAACAAAATAACTGTAATAATAAATAATAAAAAATATATACCCTAAACATTGATTTAAAATCAAAAAATAAAACTGTTTCAACTTTCTGTCAACATTAAATCATAAATTTTGATTCGATATGATTCAATGAAATATGCTTAAAAAAATTAATAAGGAAACGGTGTTACTTTAATAATAGAAAAGATATTTGTTTGTGGTAAATACATTGATTATATTATATTTGTATTATAATTAATTAATTTGCAATTTTGCAGTCGAAGTGTTAGAGCTTCTTCAGAATCTAAATCACCGCTACCAAAAAAAGTTGTGAGAAGAACAAGAGCTAATTCTGTCGATAGAGATGATGATTATGATTCACCTGTAAAAACAAGAGGGAAGTTGTCAGTTGCACCACAAAAATCACCAGTGAAGGAAGAAATTGAGGACACAGATACTGAAACAACAATGAATGATATTTCAGGTATTTATTTCTTGTCTACGTATACACTGAAACAGAGTGTCCACTTTGAATTAAAAAAAGAAAATAAATTTACTTTTATCTTATAGACTGAGTGCATCTGTTTTTTCCAGTTTAAAGAAGGCACCCTGTTAAAGTTTAATTACAGTTTAATATTTTAAAACAAATGTTATTATTTATATCATCGGTATATCTTTATGATTTGTTCTATATGAAAGTTATCTTTTTTTGCAGTTGCAAAGAGAAGAAGTTATTATAGAAAAGGAAACAAGGAGGTCAATGATGATATAAAAGAAAAATCAGGTAATTATAGAGTTATTAAAATGAAATATTTATTTTAAGTGCTAAAAAACGTTGTTTAAAGTAATATTTGGTATCTACTTTAAAGGTCTCTATTTTGATAAGTTGAAAGGTCATTAAAAAAATGTGTCCTAATTTTAAAACATTTAATTTTATAATAGTATATTACTTAACGAAGAAAAAATGATATCATTTTTTCCGAGTTGAGTAAAGAACAAATTTTTTTTTATGTAGTTAGTATTTTAATATATATTATATATTTTTCATAAATTTAATGGCTTGAATACTTTTTTTACTGATATCAAGTATAATAATATAAAACTAATAAAAATTATATTTACATAAATAGACATAGTTTAAATATTTTTTTTATATTTTATACTTAAGTTATAGTGGTTCAGATTATATTTAGTTACTTATTAATAGTTTTACATTTCAATATTATTCATATTCTAACATGTGGAATGATTTAATTGGCATAAAACCACTTGTACTATGTAACTTTAACAATTTGACAAATATTGCAACATTTTTTTATTTAAGAAGATATATTAAGTATGCAATATTTTTTTCCTTTCACGTGCGGTAAAAGTAATTACTTTTCCCACCTTTGTAAGGAAATATACTATTTTTATCAGTAAAGTTGTGCAAAATATATCAAGCTGGTAAATTTTAAGTACAAGTTGCCTGGTATATAAATAATCAAATAAAGGAGAAGATAAAAAGGAATAAAATAAAAAAATTACAGAAGAAATGTGATGAAAATATATTGAAATTGATGATTCTACGCAGCTTATAAATGGAGCTTACGACCGAAGAGGATCAGAAAAGTAAATACAATTACAGAAAAGTCAAGAAAAAAGAGACCTAGAACTGATGATGTCCTATGTGAAAAGTACAATATTACCAAAAGAGTAAAAGTAATTGTACCAAAGATTGACATTAAAATCGAACCAGAATCAGGAATTGAGGACAATGTTATAGATGTTAAGCCAGGAAGCGAATGTATCCAAGGTCTTGAAGCCGAATCAAATGATTCCACATTGTTTTTTACGAATGCCACATGTTTTAAAAATGTCAAGGTATTGAATATAAGCGATTCTTGCACTGTTACAGGATCAGAAGATAGTACAAAGACAATGGAAAAAACCACAGAGTCATCTTCAAACCTAAGAAGATCTACAGATGGTATTGAACAAGATAAAAGATGTTCTTTAAATCCAAATTCAGTGTTTGATAAATCTGATAGCTTAAGTCCCGCCTCCACTGTTTCTATGGACGTACCGCTACATCGAGGCAGTCCACATAAAAAGGAAGAAGATAAACAGAGTGAAACTGATTTGTTAAATTTGCAACTTGAATTGGCAGATGAGGATCCTGCCAGTACAGAATTGAATGAACCAGTCAATGTAGAAAAGTCTCCTGTGTTGACACAAACAGTAAAAACAAATCGTAGAAAGTCTGTAACATTTGCTTCAAATGATTCGTCTTCAGGTAAATTGATCGATTGTACAGAATCGGATGACGATTTTCAAAAAAGGATCAATAATTTTTTTAAGAATCGTGATCAAGTCAATAAGGAATCAGTTGAAAACGATGATGAACAACAACTTTCAGTACCCAAAAGGAGATCAGTTGAACCTATGGAGATTGATAGAGATTTTGAGGGTACATCTGATGCCAAAGAGGATGAAAAAAAAGAATCCGCTAAAACTGCAGTTCAAGAAGATCGAAATGGCTTGAAAGAACCTGACAATAATACCAACAAAGTCGATAAAGAAACAACCAGTGTGATTGTGCCAGAATTAAATGTTTCTGATAATCAGGTGCAAGAAAGCAGTGAAACTGCAGAAGATAACCTACAATGTATAGGGGATAAAGAAGAAAATATCAAGAATGACAATTCTGTTACCAATGATATTTCAAATTCATCTCAGAAAACTATAATTTCAAGTAAAGATAAACAGCCAGTTATTATGTCTGGTTCAAGTGAAACAGACATTGATAAAAATAAAATTGACCCTGTTAAAAAATTCATTAAATTTACAATTCCAAAAGAAAAGCTGAATATCTTAGATAAAACAATTGCTTTAGAATCAGACAATGAAGAAACGGAAGCTGAAGAGGTCATTAATGAGTCAACGAAATCTGAAACTTATGATAAAACTCAGGAAGTGGAAAATAAATTAGAAAGTGAAATTAATGATGAAATTATAAATGAATCTCCGGTTAAAAATCTTTCATCAAACTTAGTTACAGACCTTAATCAAAAGACATTAAACACTGAAAATTCTAACTGTGAATTATTGAAATCAACAATAAAAGATAAGTCGATTTCTCTTAAAGAAAACGAAGTCCACAATGAAGATAATGCACTGGTTGAAGAGGAGCAAAATGCAATTGAAGAGCAGACCTCATTAAATGAATTAGAACAAAGAAAATCATCATCAAACAAAAGTTCAGTTACGGACGATTCTAAGGAAATGGTAACAGATAAAGATAACACTGTCACAGAATTAATTTCCACTGACAACAGTAAGACTAAAGTAGAAACAATCAATGTCAATGAAGTGCCACAAGTTAAATCCAGAGAAAACGTTACCCAAACATTAGAGCCTCAAACCAAAAAACATCAATCTCCATCTAATTCTGAACCAAATTCTGAAGAAGAATCCAGCACAGATAACAATACATACACCGAATTTATATCAGCAATAAAATCATCAAAACCAGTTTTGGTTGAGTCTGACGATCAATCTGTGTCAATTGATGAAGAAGATTTAGACGAAAGTAGCTTAGATGAGCAAGAAGAGGTACAAGAACTGGAGGAATCGATTAAGAATCTTTTTGAAACCAAAAAGGTTAAGAAAAATGATGAAGCTGACGTGTCAACAGTGATACCGAAATTTATGTATAGCATTACCTCAGAAAGTAGTGAAGATGGAAAAGAAGGATGGGGTGAGATACATTCCGATGTTTTGAAAGAGTATAATCTGGATGGTGAAACAATTTGCGAATATGATGATGATGATGTTTCTGCGGATGATATAAGAGTGTCTGAGACCGAGAGTTCGGAAAATTCTGAGGATAGTATGCGCGATTTTATAGTAGATCATGAAGAAGATGAGGAAGAATGTGATGAAGAAGTAGAAGAAGAGGATGAAAACGAGGACGATAATAAAGCACAAGTGGAAGAGATGGAGGTGGACGAAGTGAAAGAAGCTGAAGTTGAAGTAAATGTAAATAAACGTGTTAGAACATCATTGGACAATAGCAGCAGGAAATCAGACAGCTCAAAGTCGGCTATTAACTCATCTAAAAGATCCATGAATAGGTTCATAGTGATGGAGGAAGAAGCGGATGTTGAGGTGAGATATATCTTTTATTTTAAATAACATAACTAAGAATAGTCGCTTAAAATCAAAAAATAAATAAATGAAAAGGTTATATAAAATTTTAGCAATATTTTATTCATTAAAATCTGTTTAAGATGTAACGCTTGTATCAGATTGGCAATTGTAGTCGTTTTGATTGATAATAACGCGGCTAACGGACTTTATAAGTTTCAATATATTGTAGGATTGTAATTAATCAAAACCATAATTTTTTAGGGCAACGATCAAGAAGAGTCGCCAGACATTTCTGAAATGAGTTTAATCAGGAATCTGAAAGCAGATTTAACAAAAACTTCAAGCACTCCAAATATAGAGTTCACAAAAAAATCCAGAAGATCTAAGTGTTCTGTTGATATCGATGCCTTTAATAATACTTTGCCTATTGAAACTGTTGAAAACACATTTGAAAGTAAGAAGGGACGTCGCAAATCTGACGTTAGAAAATCATTGCATCGAAGTCTTCCAATTACAGAAACTACCACTCCTGTAGACCGTCCCCGAAAAGTAAAATCATTACTTAGCAAAACAATGTACCCTGAAGAATCAGAAACACCTATGACAAAGCATCTGAAGAAGATTAGGATCAATGACACTGAACCTGTCATCAAATTACCTGAGGACACTGAAGAAACACAAAACAGCTCAAGCAAAAATAAGAATAAAAACATATCTCTAAAAAAGAACGTGGTTACACCTGTTAAACAAAATATAGCCAAATCGTTGGAAGAAGAAAATAATTCCGTTACTGAAGTCTCTATTGAAGTAGAAGCAAATGTAGAAAAGAAATCAACAAAGAAAAAGAACAAGAATAAAAAGGAAAAGATAGAAGAAAAACAAGTAACAGAACCGACGCAAGAACATTTAGAAGAAGAAAAGTTGAAGAAAAAGAGAAAAAATAAGAAAAAGAGTGAAGAGGTAGAGAATAAACTTGTAAAAGATCCAACGTTGAAATCTACCATAAAAGCAAAGACAAAGAAAAGTAAGATTGAAGAAGAGGTGTCAAAAGATCAAGAGATGCAAGATAAGAAAATGTTACAGAAGAAACAGCAAAAAGTGGAATTAGAAGAACAGAAAGCTGTAAATAATACTGAAAAAACGAAAAAGAGGAAGAAGGAGAAGGCCGTTAACGAAGAACAATCTTCAAATGGTGTTGAGGCAACGACAATCTTCCAAGAAACGGCACAGAAGACAAAGATAAAGAAAGACAAACAAGAGGCTGCAAGTAAAGTTAACGATGAATTGCAAATTGTTGACGAAAAATTAAAGAAGTCTAAAAAGAAGAAAGAGCTAAAAGTAGCAGAACCGTTGGTGGATGTGCAACGACATATTGATAATAGCGAAAAGCCAGCGAAAAAGATGAGAAAGATGGATGCCACTTCGAAAACTTTAAAAAGATGTTTGGATGAAATTTCTACAAGTTTTACTGAAGATCAAATACCAATAAAAAAACGTCGAAAAGTTGACTCCAATTCTCCAAGTACTTCGGGTAGTACGACCTATTTTGAGGTAACAACAGTCTCAAAGAAAAAGAAGGTTCCAACAACTATACAAAACTTCAGGCAAGTAATGCTTTCGCGAAATTCGTTGCAAAGTATGTCTGCGTATCAGATTTATCTTCAGAAACTCAAAGCCGCGGGCAAACATAGACATTAATTAACCATTGACTATTATCATTCCAAGGAATTCAGGTTCACATGTTTTCAATTAATGTGATGTCAACATTAGAATTAGCATTAAAAAGATCGTTAACACTGAAAAATTACATATTACTATGTTCATTTCAATATAGGTTGTTAATTTGATTTATAAGCGATAGATACCCAATAATGACACTATCCCTCTATTTTCTTTATTAATTATTTTATGTTGACTTTCTAGCTCTTCTTACTTTTTTGCGTCAACGTTTTCATTGATTTA
The DNA here is from genome assembly GCA_022817685.1 of Aradophagus sp. ZL-2020. NCBI lineage: Eukaryota > Metazoa > Arthropoda > Insecta > Hymenoptera > Scelionidae > Aradophagus > Aradophagus sp. ZL-2020. The sequence goes on from JABFOV010001754.1 coordinate 10,703, forward strand.
ATTACAATATGCATACTTACAGACTTCGTCCTTATTTATTAAGTTTTATATTTCAAATATTCACTAAGTGTTTATTTTTATCTAAACGAAAGAAAATAATAAAATTACACCTTGTCTCCGTTTTGTAACAGTTGTATTATTTGTATTTACTCGATTGAATAAGACATATTTTGTAATAAAATGACTCACCTTTAATTTAGAAAAATTTTACCTTATTTAAAAATAATTATCCTTTTTTTTTGTTATATTTAAAAAAAATTCTAATACATCAAATCCGATTAGTATATTTTTGGATTTGTTGATAAATTGTTGAAATTACAAGAAAACAAAATTTTTCTGTTTTTCATTCATCAAAACGTCAATACATTAAGAAAACGAGAATAACGTTTCCTGAAAATATAAATAATAGTTAATTGAAAATACTTGCATTTAGATTTAATCCGTGTGCTTGAAATTATTTCTAATGCAACAATATATTGCAAACATGTTACAAGGTATTACTTAGTGTACCAATTTTATTACTGGCAAATATTGTATCACTTTTCTAACAAAACTGACGTTAATATGATAATGCAAGGTTCAATGGAATGATAAAGATTCTACAACTGCTTTTTCTTAGGCAAGCACATAATTTATAAATTAAATTTAAATTTCGAGTAAGATTATAAGGTTGATAATTGAGAAACTCATTATAGACTTTTACTGAGTCAATCATTGTTCATTAAAATTCCATAAGTTTGGATCAGTAAAATACTTATTGTTTAATGTAGTGAAAAATCGGCATAAATAGTGCGCCATGCACTGACTTTACAAAAACGAGAACAATAAATATATCATTAAAATTATCACATTTTTTTCTGCGAAAATGATTGTTCTTTTATGATATACGTGTGATTATAAATTATACATTTTGTATATATTATTGACCTACGAGACAAATGATGTCTGTATAAAAAGAAGATTCGCTTGAAGTAACAAATTATTCATCGAAAATGACAACGAAATGGAGCTTGCTTTTCATTATATTCGCACTGCAACAACTGCGGATTATCCATGGTCATGGAATGATGATGGAACCAGTAAATAGGTCTAGTGCTTGGAGGAAGGGTTTTGAAACACCTATTAATTATGATGATAATGAACTCAATTGTGGCGGTGGAACGGTAATTTTTAATTTGTTTTATATGATTATTGAATCATAATATTTTGGACTTTTCCAAAGTTCCCGCATATGAGCACCCTTAGATCATGTTTCACTTATGTAATTTAATTACTTTTCGTACAATAAATTTAAAATACACTATTATGTAAAAAAAAAACACATTTATGTAACATTTTTTATTTTCATCATTGAGGATCACGACTCTGTACATAACGGTACGTGCGGTGTATGTGGAGATCCTTACTCAAATGATCGTCCAAGACCAAATGAAAATGGGGGTAAATATGGCACTGGAATTATTGTCAAGACGTAAGTACTTGTTTATTAACTTTGTCAGTCTTTACTTTTCATGTAGCTATTCCCATTTTTCATGCACATTTAATATTAAACTTATGAAAAAATACTCTTTACGGAAGTGGGATATTATATTATCCGAGCTTGAAATAAATATTTGATAACTAGTAACTATAATTAATTTAACATTAAACATTGTTATTATTTTTAAGCTACGTCTATTTTATAATATTATATTGATAATATAAATTCTAAATTAAGATGTAACATGAGAACAATGAAAAATTTATTATTTATAGATATACGGTCGGTGAAGAGATAGAAGTTGCGTTCGTTTTGAATACCAATCACAAAGGATACTGTGAATTTTCACTCTGTGTATTGGATGATGAACCAGAAGCTATAGAAACTGAAGAGTGTTTTAAGAAATATCCTTTACAGTTGAAGAACGGTAAATTTAGGTACTATGTCAAACCTGGTACACATTTCAACACCACAGTTGTGCTTCCTGAAGGAGTAACTTGTGAACACTGCGTATTAAGATGGCATTATCGAGCCGGAAACAATTGGGGCTGGTGTTCTTCTAGAAGAGGAAGACTTGGTTGTGGACCACAGGAAGTTTTTCGCACTTGTTCCGATATCGCAATTAAAAATCCTGAAGAAGATTTTACATTACAACCTGATGACGTTGAGACAACTATGGATCCAGACGACTTAGACTCTTTGGAAACGACGATGAAACCAGATAATGAAACATTTATACCAGTTATAGAAAACTTAAAATAATAATAACAAAATTTAACTGTTCTAATTTGACATGATCATTAGTATTTTGTCAACTGGAATTCGTAACAATGTACTGATTATTGATGAATATTAATTATGTATACTTAGAGTAAATATGAGTATAAAGATTAAGAGGGTGCCAACATATAATCTCGATATGATATAATATAATACTGAGTCATAATTCATTCATATCAAAATTATTCGTAAACTAATGATATTGTAATTGCAGTTGTTAAACGATTTCACTTAATTAACGGTAATTACACAGTTTACAATTTTATGTAACTCGTGAGGTTGGATAATATTGTTGGCTGTTGTTATATATAACATTGATGATGCTTTGAAGTTTAACGCAATTATCACCTTCTTATCAATATTATATGTATTTCGTACCGGAAGGAATGACATTATAACAAGGTGCTAATTCTTCCTCGTATTCTGAGAAGGAATTTGAATGTTTTGCCTGGTACATTTATAGCACTTCCGAAACATATAATTAAAGAATTTAGTAATATTTTAAAATAATTTTTCAATCTTTCATGACATGTATTTTAATATGATTTAATTATTTGGAATGTGCTTATTGTTACACTTGATATTAATTGTTTATTATTGAACGATGCATTATCAGACGTATCAAGTTCAATTAAATAAGTCATAAAAAATAGTTTAGTCGACTTTTTAATTTAAATTAAGAGAATTATGTACAAATAGTAAGTAAAATATTATTTAAAATTATTCATTTCATGAAATAAATTACACAAATGTTTCTTCCTTCTCATAGTTCGTCACATCAATACTTTTATCGACATTCAATTTCTGAAACAGGTAGTTTGTTTATTTAATGAAATTCGCAATTGTTATTCACGTTAGATTCAATAGGGGACTGATAAAATACCCCCACCACCAAATCTCCAGTCATAATCTGGCCGATAACACGTGTAATGTAGGTGTTAAGAAATCTTCTACCGAAGCTTCTTATCGGTATATATAAGGAAAATAGCATCCCCGCGAATTAATAGTTGGACTTGGAGCCAGTACCGGCAGGTGTCTTTTTATTATCGGCGCGATGGCATGTTTTCAATATTTGATCGTTGTCTTGGTAGTGGCGTTTGGCGTCGAAAATGGCAACGGGCATGGTATGCTGATGGATCCGGTGAATCGTGGAAGTGCTTGGAGAAAAGGTTTCAATACTCCAGTCAATTACAACGATAATCAAAATTTCTGTGGGGGATTTGGAGTATGTATGATTTTAACGTTTTATTACACAGTGAAAATATTGCACTTGTATAATATAATAAAAGCAAAACAAATAGTGCTACCAAAAGAAAGTGATTTATTAAAGAAATATGATATTTTAATATATTGCATGTAAAATAAAATACAAACTTAGTAAAAAATTGGTGCATAGAGTGGGTGCGCCAAAGATCAAATTCTTATTCAAGGACTAAATTTTTCAATCCTTATTATATTCATCTAATAGTTTATGTAATTTCATTTGATAAAAAGAACAAATAGAAATACGCGTTAAGTATAAAAATAATAATTATAACCTTGAGATATATTTTATAGATATCATGCAATACATTTTTTCTGTTAATTTAATGGCTTTATTTTTTTTTTTTTTTCCTACATAATAAAATAATAAATTTGTCTTTGACATTACAGATACAATATTCAGAAAATGATGGCAAATGTGGAGTGTGTGGCGATGACTACGCTGAACCGCAACCAAGACAGAACGAAAACGGTGGATTTTATGGCAGAGGCGTTATTGTTAAAACGTCAGTACCTCTGTAATTTGCTAGTCGCTAACTATATTACACTGAAACAATAGCGTGTACGTGCAGTACACAAAGAACGTTGTGCGTTTGACGAAAAAGTTAACGAGAAAACATTCGGCTGGGTTGAGTAGAAAATAGCTCTTTATTAGTTTGAGTAGAGGTGAATCCATTTATTTAGGGATATCTCTCATAGAAGTTGATTTTAATCATTCAGTAATTTTAATGGTTTAAATATTTTCAACTGCTTATAATGCGTTTAATTATGTTATAACAGTTTAATGTAAAGTTTTCTTTTAGACTGATTTTATAAAAGTCAACAAATAAACTAATTCGATCTAAAGTGAAATGTTCTTTTAAATAGACAAAAGCAATGCAAATTAATATTTTTGTGCATTACAAGTATATATTTATTTTATTTAAACTGCAAAAAATCAGTAGACATTTTTTTGTATTCCGTATAATTAGTGATAAAGTGACATTGAAAACAACAGTTTAATTACTACTCAAATTTTCAAAATGTGTTTTCCAAAATTTTTTACAAATCTTCTTACATAATACTTGAACTTCACTTGTCAACCCCAATCCATTACTACCCACATTTTTATTAATATCTATAAATATCAATAATTTATGAACATCGATAGAAATAGAACACAATTTTGACTATTTCTTGAGTATTTTGAAATCACATATGACTAATCACTTGGGTTCATTACACGCATACCATTAATACGTATTATGTGATAACGTTAATGCGATTTTTATTAAAACATTGATTAATATAAAACATTCTAATTTTCTAGTTATTCAATGGGTCAGAAAATTAAACTGCGCACACTCATCACGGCAAATCATAAAGGATACTTCGAATATTCGGTTTGCCCGCTGAGTGTGAGCACTGAAATTGAGACTGAAGACTGTTTCGACCACTATCCGATTATGCTGGCAGATGGCTCTTATCGGTACAGAGTACCAGAAGGAGTTCTCGGCTACCACAATCTGGTCGGCTACCTGCCAGCTGGTCTGAGGTGCGAGCACTGCGTGATTCGCTGGCATTATCACTGCGGCAACAATTGGGGATCTTGTGGAAATGGCACCGAGGCAGTCGGCTGTGGTGATCAGGAAATCTTTCGATCTTGCTCAGATGTATCTATCAGATAATGAAGGCTGGTTCTACAAACAGAATGTTGTTTGCTTACTTCTACCAGTTGCTTAAGATGATTTGAGCAATCAGTCGGCGCTCGAATTAAGTTGTAATCGTAATGGGAGCAGAGATAATGCTATGTATGTTATGAAAATTATTTGATGTAAAGTAGTTAACCCACTATAGGCCTACTCTTTGGTTTTCGTGTTTTTAAAAATGGATGTTGGAAGTTTACATATTAGTTCTGTATTCTGAAGAAAACAGCAAGTAGGACGCATGTGGATATTAATTTTGGTCAAATTATTTGTATATTGTAAATAGTTTATCGATATATTGATTTATCAATGAATTATACATTGCTTTATCGTCTTTTAAATATTATAATAAACAAAGAAAATATGACGTGGTATTAAATGCCTTAATGATCTAGTTATTTTATATCAAAATAAAAAATTGTATAATTACAACGTAAAATTTATTGCAAAAAATCATACAACGTACGTGTCACTGAAATATTTTTATGAGTAAATATTCCAACGCTATTTGATAAGACCATATAAAATACAATTAAATAACTCTAACTGAAGAATGTTATTGAACCTAAAGAATGTATTCGGACAATATTGACTTTGGCAATGCCTTTTTCAAGGATAACAATTTGCTCATCAAATAACATTGTATCTAATCTAGTAGTTGATCTGATAGTTTATATTGTTCATGTAGAGTAAACTGAAATATTTGCGCGAACATTTATTTATTTATTTGTAAAAATGTTCTAATTAATAAAACTTTGTCAATCTGCTGCTTTGTTTTGTAGACTTTCACGCCGCTTGGATGCAATAAAAATTACGTCGCAATGACTCGTGTGAAATATAAATTAATTTTCAACAAATCCGAAGAAGAGCGCGACGTTTGCGGCATACTTTCACCAAACTTTGTACGACCTCACGTGGGAGACGAAACAAAAACGCGAGGAAGAAGCAGAAGAGAGGCCAAGTTTATTCGCAAATCACTTTATAAACCACTTTGGCTCGCATATTCAACGGTGCATTTGTTCCGTTTTCATGTTATCGCATAAAATTGTGCACGTAACGCGACAGATCGGTCGCCACTTTTTGCGGCCTAACTAAATTTCTAATCTCGACGAGATGCGGACACCGAGCGCTGAAGATATCGAACTCGTTTTACTTGGCGGCTTCATTTGCACGAAATATTATGTAAATTTCCAACTGCCATTTGCGATCTGTGTAACTGCGCCGGACAACACGGAAGCATGCTTCCGTGAATGCTTCCCAGCCTTTCGCATGCATGGGAAATTGTTCGCCTTTTTTCAGTTGAAAATATTTTCTGTTAAAATTAACTTATGAACCACTTGTTAAAAATTATTTGTCAATTTTATAGTGATAACTGCGAAGAATAATTTAGTTCACAGAAGATTCTGATGGAATCTCGAATGGGGAAACCAAGTAGTAAAAGTTACCATTTAAATATAAATTTACCAATTTTAACAATTTTATTACTAAAGTATATAATTATAATTAGCAACTTTTACTTCTTGGTTCTCAGTGTTGTTTGTAGTATAAATTTAAAGGATTAAGTAGCAGGAAATAAAAACACTGTATTTAAAACTTGAATTTTTATTGATATCTTATTGTTAACAATACTAAGTTTCAATAATATCTACATAATTGATTAGTATTTCAATTTGTACAAGATGCAAAAACACCTTTTCTATTACATTAATAGAAACAACAACTATTATACATTAATTAAACTTGTAATTTGACATCTCGAAAGCATTATTTAACCTTATAAGGGACAATTTAAACGTCAAGTGGCCTGTTTTCTTTAATATAACTTCAATCTGATTGCAATTAAGATTTGAATGCGACGTGGCGGTACAATTTGCGCGCGCGCGCCACGAGACCGTGAGCGTGGATTTTTCATTATTAATTGTCTTCTATCTAGAGGAAATTTCTTGCCCTAATGAAAGTCAACCTGATTATACGCATCTAGATCGCCAAGGCGTCCTTGCTAGCGTCAATCGTAACGATTTCGCAATCTCCGAGAATACCATCCAAGTAAGGTTCACGCTCGTGAGTTACAATTAATATGCGCTTCGCAAAAAAGTTGTGGCATAGCTTTTTGAATTCCACTTGTGTCGCGGTTGACGCGTTTACGTTGTCATATTAAACGCTGTTCCATTTTGGCGTTGCGTTTTCTACAACGTTCGTTTGGTTTGTCACCTGATTTGAATTTCAAATGAACGATGATTCAGTCAATCCGTGTAAGTCAATATACTGAAAGTAAAATTTGTAAAAAATTTCAACTCGGAGATATTTGAAACTTATCACAGACATGTTTTTGTTCTCAAATTGTTAAGCGTTTTTTATTTGCAAATTAAAATTTATCAATTTATCTGTGAATTTGGTATTAAACTTTATTTCTGCACAATTCAAGAATTTGAGACGAGTCCTAATTTTTTCTTTTTAGATTAATTGAAAGAATAATAAAAAAATTGATTAGAACATTTTTTAAACACTACTTTTGATTCAGAATTTTGCATTTTCTGTTCAAAATGTAGAATTCTGAGTCAGAATTTAAAATTCTATGTGAAGAAGATTGTTTCAGGAGTAAAGGATCACCTTAAACAGCATTCATAAACGTTTCACGCACCGACCCGACATTCCCTTACTCCTGTTCGCTGCAACTGGCGCAGCATCTTTCGACCAGAAGCGCTCATCTGATCGCATCACTAAACCCTCTTTATTTCCCCTTACCATAATGATTCAAAGACCATCTCATCCACCAATCCCTTCATCGTGAGTAGTGTTTCAGCGGTTCATTATAAATTGAAAAACTTGTAATTTAACAGAAGAACAATGAAATGAAATAAATTCTAATTAGCAGCTAATCTTAACATTTCAATCATTCATTTTCATTTAACTACATTCAAATGTAATTGTATTTTAAACCTCTCTTCATTTTATTTACTATAAAATATAAAATTCGACAACCACCATAATATCTTAACAAAATTCCAAACCATAGTTTGGGATTTTTATTAAAAAGTCATAGTGATGTATAATAGAAAAATCGTCCATAATGGTGCAACAGAAGCTTCACAACTTTTTCAATTATTGCTATAAAAATTCATTGAAAATTGCTTATGAAATTTCTATGAATCACCATAAAATCCCATGATTCGACATACAATTACGAAACTTCATGACGTTTCTTAAAAAAAACATTATGAAATTTCGTTTGCATTTCCATAATACGTTTCTCTGTTATGAATCACTTTTACATATTAACTCGAACGAGAGCAAATAAAAACTCTGCCTCATCTTCCTCCGTTTGTTTTGGCAAAATCAGGCGAACCGCGGTACAGAGCGAAGGAGCCGAGGAAGAGGCGCGTTGCCATGGCGAGCGGTCAAACAAACGCGCGCGGCGATCGACCTGCGCGCGCGGCCGAAGGAGACACAAAAGAAGGGCGGGAAAACGGCCGGCGAGAAAAGGCGCGAGCATCTCGGCGCGAGTCGGCCAGAAAAATGAAGGTCACGGATGAGCGTGTCTAAGCCGCGGTCCGAATATCGCCGTAGCAGCCGGTGTAGAGAAATTGGCGGGGGCCGACGGCCGAGCGTCCGGGGGAGGGGGGAGGGAAGGGAAAGGCAGAGCGGCGCGCCGCTCACCGGGCCACTTGGGCTGCAACCTCGGCGCGGTTCGCAGCGACGTGACCGTTCGGCCGCGCGCGGCCAAATTTTCAACCGACAGAGAACGAGAAAAAGGAGGAGAGAGAGAGAGAGAGAGAGAGAGAGAGAGAGCGAGCGCATTGAGATTTATTTTACGTTAGCGTGACAAAAAGTTAGTTCCGGTCCGCGAGTCGCGAGTTGTGGGTGCGCGGCATTGTACCAAAGCATCCCGCTAATAATGCGGTAGGATGCGCAGCCAGGCAGGATGGTTTCTGCTCGCGGCCGCGGCGATCTGCTCGCTCGGCGGACCCGCGGCCAGCTCGGACGCGCCAACATCCACGCCCGGTAAGACGAGACTCACTTTGCCAATTCTTTCTCAATTGATTTTCCAATCGGTGCAAACGAGGAGCATTTAGTCATTTGAATACCGTTTTCTGCGAGGTATGCATAAAACGTTTTTACTGGATAGTGAAATCTTCTTACAACCGATTGAAGTCAAAAATCACTTGCTGATTGACTTTACATCGGTTCCAATAGTGATGGTTGTGACTTTTTTTTAACTTTAATGGGTTGGAATCTGTGTTTATCTGCGGGATTTTATTACTTTTCTTACTTTTTCATCAAGTTCTTTGACTTTTTATACAAAGAAACGTTAAATATGAAAAACTTTTTGTTTTGCAATGATTTGCTTCAATTGAAGACTTCGAAATTTGGAGACGGAATACGATTGAAAAGATAAAGTGTAATGTAGGTTGAATTGAAAACAAATAGTTATGGTTTGTATTGTAATGAACTGTGGACTTGCACTTGAATGAGGATAAATGGCGTTTTGTTGACCGAATGGACCGTTGCTCGCCATCTTATTACAGTTCAACCTGATTAAATCCGGTTTTCACCCTTTCTTGGTGTTGTTATTTTTAGCGTGTTTGTATTAAGATGTGAAGATATTGCTAGTGTTTTTGATAATGATATTGCCTTGAATTGGACGGTGCATTTCTGAGGAATAATATATGTTAAAAATACCTGGCAAAATTATCAACAAATTTCTTAAATTGATTTGATAAGTGCAACAAACGTTTTTGCATCGCGAAATCAGTTAAACAATTAACTATACAATTATTTTTATCAATTGATTATGTTGATTTAGTACGAATATGATACAAATATAAAGTTTTGAATTGATAGCACATTTTGAAAGTGCAAGAAATGCCGAAGTCGAGTTTTTTTCTTTACCTCATTCAGCTTATTTTTCATACATGTTTATATCCGGTGAGAATATTTTCTATCCGATTCTTTTCTTTTTGTTCTATAACTGTTTATCAATCCTTTATTGCTTGACGAATTTAATATATTTATTTCCACATTTTTTTACAGCATCTTAAAAGTCTTCTGATATTACGTGAAACATCAATATATTTACTCTTTTCCATGACATAATTACAATATTTCATTTGAGATTCACTTGCAGAGCTCGCGTATGTCGTCAGAGAATGTTACTTTTTCTTTTTCGTTGCTAGAGATCCCTATAATTAATGTTAGACGAACACTTGTCATGGAATGTTGTTTGAATACTATTTGAACTGACGTGTAACGTAAAGACAGGATTCGATGATTACGTTTGACATTCTTTAAATAATATTAGAGAATTACTATAACATAATGCAACATTATTATCACGTGTAATACGAAATATCCGTCTGAGTAAATATTAAATCTCATACGCACTTTTACCTCGGAGTCGCACGTAGAGTTATTTGCAATTTCAACGTGGAATTTAACGTTTGTCGTGTATTAATAAAGTATTTATATTGATTTATATTTAATATAAAATTAGAAAGTTTTCAATTAAATAACTATGTAAATATGTTGCACTGCAAAAACTTGTCGTATAAAATACTGACATCGATGAAAAAAAAAAAAAAAAAAAAACTAAATCCATAAAACTGAGCTTGCTCCTGAAGTAATAAAAAAATCTTACGATAAGAATAATAAAATCATAAAATTGATTATAACAAATAACTTTTATTAGTTGACTAATTAATCGATTAATACCTTGGAAGTGTGATTTTCTTTAGTATTGCAAAATTATTGACTTATCTTTAATCAATTATATATAGATGAATTTCAAATTTGGTTTATCGGATAATTAAAATGCAGTTAGTTTTTAATTGCTGAAATAAAATGCGGTCATCATTGTTAAATTACTTAACGTTTGCTTTTAAATTAAATTAACTTTTTGTTCGTTGTATTTATACACTTCACAATTCTTTTTATTCGATTTTTTCCATAATTTTTTAAAAAGACTGACTTGAATTTGCATATTTCCAACAAAGTAAAAGTGGAATTGTAAATGATTGATCTTGTGGCGCTACTTTCTATGTTTTCGAAAAACATTGAAATGTTCTTTTGTATTGAAACAAAAGATTGATCAATATCTTAAGCTGGCAAAAATCAATCTTAAAAGTGATACACTAATTATCCAAAATAATAAGCATTCGTTTAATGTTTGATTAATTAATTGCTTCTGCTTTGATAAATTTAATATCAAATTTCCATTTAATATTTATTCAATTAATGTAAACAACTGATTATAGTTCCATGTTTTAATTCTTCAACGAAAGATTTTCTATCGATGTAACGGTTCGCGCCTAATCATTGTTTCTTGCCGTTCGTACAATGGCATTTAATAAAGCGATTCCGAGAGCAATAAAATTCATAACAATTAATCACGAGTAATGAGAAGTCGAGTTACATTTTAATGCAATTACAATTCAAGTCGTTGCTGTTGGTTATTTTTTATGGCACCTCCGATTATTCGTGGTTTAATAATGAAAAAAAGGAATGAATGGAACAAACGAAAATGGCTTGTTTTTGTTCAATTATATGACGGTATCTGCATTGAATGAAGTATCATTTACCGTTTTTCACAAAACTATAAAACGAGCAGTAATAAAAAAAACTTTTAATTAGTAATAATTAAATTGCGAGCGAAGGGGAAAGGGAGGTGCAAATGCTTTGCGAATATTCAATATAAAACGAGCGCACGAAAAAACGGATTATAATCGGAATATTTATGAAAATTACATTCAATCGGCTGATTATAATAACAAATTGATACTTAATTAGAGCTTATTATTCATGCAACCTTTCCACCTTTGAACACGTTCGGGCGCGTTAGAAAAGCTATTATGAAACTTTTTTTTTTCGTCAAGATCCTTATCGAATTTCCTAATTAATATTATAATTTGTTACAAAATAACCGTGGTCGGTAATGCAAGTCAGTTTCAACCGAGAAAAGTAATCGTTTGCACGCGGCATTAAATTTTGAATGAATTTCGTCTCGAAGAAATGGAATTAACTATCTTAAAATGTTAATTTATAATACAATATTAAATCGAAGTTGGAAAAGGCTTGAGTTAAATTCGCTGTTACTTTTTATATTGCTTGCAAAAACTGCAAAATAATAATTAATTTTTCTCGCAACTGCATCGAGAGAAATAGATGTTAAAATTGTCCATCCACACGGCTGTCAATCAAAAGCGCCAATAGATACACCGAGAAAACCATATCGTACAATATGGACTGTAAAATTTCGAGCATGCTTATTGGTCGAAATAAAGTAATCGAGCAATGTCATTGGTTACAGTTAGTTACGATATGATATCTTAAACAGTTTACTATATGAATTTGTC
>JABFOV010001755.1:0-23251 GCA_022817685.1 Aradophagus sp. ZL-2020
ATTATAAATTGCGTGAATTTCAGTTTCTCATTTTGTAATGTAACACTGCAAATTTAGTCTTTACGTATTTCTATTAGTTCGGAAATTGACAGTTAATACGAGAGTCACTTTTTTATTCTGTTATGAATATATTGTAATAGAATAGAATTTAAATTTACGTTTTTTAATAATTGATATAACATGCAGGGATTTTTTGGGAATTACTGACTAAAATTATTTGTTTAAAATGAACTTTTATTATTAATATATTTAAATTTGTACATTTATAATCGCATACATCCTACAGTTAACCAAGTATTTTTAAAACAAAATACTTGTACAAAAGACAAACAATACATATTCGGTTTACATAATACATAAATTGTACAAAATCGCAGTGGCGGACGTTGCAAATTTACAACGTTCAACGCGACACATATAAAATAGTTTACGTTATAGAGATCAAATTTTGCCGCATTAAATTCTTGTCACCTACAGGTACAACACTACAAGTTTCGCTTACGATTTTCTATATAGCGTAGCTAGTATCACAAGTATTCTCGATTAATAAAAATGATTCGCGACTGAATTTAGAATTACATAAATAATTAGTTAAAAGTATAAAATGGTTTTTATAGATTTAATATACAGAATTTCAGTTATCTCCTTACATATTTATTTCTATTGAGTCAATTAAATTTTTTAAACAGCAGTTACTACTCTACATATTTTAATCTCATATCATTCGTTCTTTTATTTTACAAAGCCGAATAAAAGGTACGATAGAAATTATTACAATTCAATAACAGTATAATATAATCAAGTATAAGAAAACAAACTCGTCGTAAATCTTATATAAAATAATATCTCTCTTCGATTTATGTACAGAATCACATTTGTATTCGATGATACAACTCAGGCAATTAATTTTGTACATTCACAATTCGAAGGCTATTACGAGTATTCTGATAGTGTAAAAAAAAAAAAAAAAACAAATAAATACATTCGATAGGGGAATGCGGACAGTCAACATTATAAAGCATACTATGTAATTATTATAATGGTAATTATAACATACTTTGTACATTGAGAATAATTGTAGAAATTAACAATTAAAATTTGCAATTAAAATCCATACAATGGATTGTAACTAATTAAAGAATAAAAATACATTTAAAAAATTGGATTCCGCAAAACAATGCGTGTCCTCCGTTGCCTCAATAGATGATTAACTACGGATTAAACTTGATTTTTCGGTCTAAACCTCGACATGTAAAAATCGCAGTCAACACAATAGATCGCGGGTTCTTGAACTTGTTTCTTTCTGCAAAGATGACATGGCGCAGTTTTGGGCGAAACTTTCTGTAAAATAGCTTGTCCGTTAGGCAATACGGTTTGCTTTTGAGGGGGATAATGTACCTGTTTTGTCTGTTTGGGTATCGGGACATGTTGATATGCAGCATATTTAACACCAGCTGGTACTTGTCCATTTTGCAAACCGTTAGAGTAAGTCTGGCCAGCTGTGGGCGCTCCATCTGTCTTTTGGTTTTGCCGTTGATGTTGGTAAGTTGCAGTAACAGTACTGTTAAGCGGATTTTGTTGATGGTTGGTAGACGGCTGAGGGGGTGGCTGATATTGAGGGAGTTGATGATTGGTCCGTGCCTGATATGGAACAGATTGGTAGGAGTACGACTGGTAGTTATGAGTCGCTTGATTTTGAATTTGTGGATATTGGTACGATTGACCTGGAAGATAATTTATGGGTTGCTGAACGGTCACAGGACTTGCGGTGTGACCTTGTATTCTCTGTCCAATCACATTCTGCGATGATGATATTTGCTTATTCATCTGATTGTGCTCCTGTTCTACCTGGTAATAGTTTGGATAACCATTTTTAGAACAGTTGACCTTTATTGGGATGTTGTTCTGTGGATACTGATTTAGTATTTGCGTTGGATACGGGCTCGCAGACTTTTGTGTTTGAGGCAAAGGAATGTTTTGGTTTCTGATTTGAGGATATCCTGTGGCATATTGTGGGTACCCATTCTGAGTATACCGAATTTGTTGTTGTGACTGTGTAGAATAAGAAGTTGACGTTTTGGGATCTCTTATTACATCTTGATTGTCGTTATTATTATTGTAAGTGTTATATTTCTGGACCGATTCGCTGGTATTCTGTTTAACAAAGCCGTTGCTAGGAAGAGGATGTACACTTCGGAGCTGATCTTGGAATGGCGTCGCTGGTACGCTATTGGCCTCACTTTTTAAAGGCAGAGTTTGTTGTTGGAATTTCATAGGCAAATTGTTCTCCCGGTTCATTTCAGCTTCCTGCAGACTTCGGATCTCACAAAGAACTTGAGCTGTTTCAGGCTTGTTCATAGCTGAACGGAGAACTCGCTCCAGAATTGGATTCGGAATATAAGAATCCTTTTCATCGTCTTCTGCTGTCGCTACTAGAACAACTTGGTCACAGAAAGACACACTTTTCTTTTTGCCCAGGCGCCTTTTGTTCTTTTTGGGTGCGATATCATCTTCATTTGGCAAAATGGTGGTGTTTTGAATAGTATTTTGCATTGCTACTTCGCTTATATCGTCTTCGGGATAATCTATCGGTAGTCCATTTTCATGAGGTAAGGTCAAAGACATGGAAATGAGTGCTGCATTCAAGGTATTATCTTGTAATCCACAAACGTTTGGAGATGGTGGCAAATTTATGAATGTGCTTTGACTAGAATTTGACTCGAAATGGGAATTTACTATATCTGTTTTAGGAGTGTTTTCTTGTAAATCTAGAGATTGTATAATTTCTTGAACATTTGACTCTGGGACATCTGTTGTCTGCGATTTTGTTTGGCAAGTCTTCATTTCCGTTTCCAGGTGTTTGACTGGAGGTTGTAACTTGATTTGTTCGAATCTAGCAGCCATATCTTTGACAGATGATGTCACCATTCTCGGACAATCTGGTACATCTCGACCCTGCTGTTCTGAATTCCCACTGTTGTTCATAATCAAATCGCTAGTTCTTCGAACTATCGTTGATCCTGGAGCAATTTGAGGGACCAAATGCCTAGCTTTATTGTTATCCTCGGACTTCTTTATCTTCCTTTCTGCTTGCTTCGCTTGGAGTTCGCGCAACCACGTTTCCCCAGACTTCTTATCTTCATCCTCAACGGACATTGTTGTTTCCTTATTCCTATCGTCGTTATTTTCAGCTGTCAGCAATTGATCACGTTTCATCTGCAACTGAGCTAAAAGAGTATTTATCTGTTGAACCTCTATCGATGGAGACTGCGTTGTCATCTGTGATATTTGATTTTTGTTGCTGTTGTCTTCTATCCTACTGTTAGAACCTTCATCAATTGGAGGTGGTGGGGGTGGGAAATCTTCACTTGCTTGCCTAGAATGCGAAGCGGACACTGGGATCACTGGGTAAGGAGGAGGTGGAAATTCTTCGCTGGCTTGTCTCGAATGAGAAACATTTCCATTTTCTGGATATGGCGGTAATGATTCTTGTTGTTGCTGCTGTTGCTGTTGCTGTTGCTTCGGAGGAGTTTGTTCATTGTGCACATCTGCCCTGGTCACAACGTACGTCGGTTCGTACAAAATTCCATTGGCGTACTGTACAACATCATCTTGAATCTTTGGCTTGTTATTACCAACATTGTTCCCATTACCATTATTATAACAGTTTTGTGCGACCTGATTCTGATGATTTATTTCTACATTGTATGACGAAGGCAAAAACGGCAATGAATGTGGCTCAGAAGAGTACTCCGCATAGCTACCGGTCCGACTTGGCTGGTTAGGCTGGAAATTATTCTGACTCCAGTAGGCTTTTTGCTCCTGAGAAGAGTTCTGTGTGTCGCTCTGTTGCTCGTTGCGCACTTCTCCCGAACACTTAGCCTTACTAAGTTGAGAAGTGGTCCTGAGGGGCGGTGGTGGTGGCACTTTCGCTACGTGCAGCACCTTACCGGCGCTGCCGTGGAAGCTCTTGCGCATTAGACGACTTCTCTCGAGGTTCGGGTTACTGGAGCTACCATTTCCCGAGAATTCTAAGTGGCCTTCTGACAGATATCCGCTCAACGACTGAGAAAGATCGTTGCCTTTAAGGCCAACACTTGAATCATCAACCGATTGTTTCGGCAGTGAGCTAGTTGGACTACTGTTCACCTGTGGCTGGCCATCTTGATTATCTCGCAAGTCTGGCATACTTCGATTTTTGCGTTTAATCAGTCCACCCATCAGCAGTTTCCTACGAATCTTATGTTGCTTCTTACTCTGCTTCTGCTCTGTTGCACAATTTCCAGCTTGCTTTCCCGATGTTGTTAAACTATCAATTATAGAATTCTCCTTCGACTTCTCGGCTTTGCCTGCTTTCGGTAAAACGCGGTTTGGAGCTATCGAAAAGTCTTTAGCTATATTTTTGTTCCGTTCTTCACTTCGAGCACGCTTTTTGTCCTTTCTATCGTCATCGCAGCGCTTTGCACGACCGAAAAGACCAGTTCTTTGCGTTGGCTTGTCGTAAAGCATGTACTCCCCATCTTCAATGACGTTTACAGCTGTAGCTTTGCTACGTAATGTTTTCTTTTTCGGTAGTGTCGCGTAGATCTCGATGCTCTTCGTTACTGGCTTATCTATCGTCACTGGAGTGTTGATGAGCAGCTCTCTGCTATTCTGGCGAGAATGATTACCTTTATCACGTGAATTCTGACGAGAGTGTTGGCCGGATTTGCTGCTTTCACGAGAGTGTCTTCCTTCTGGCGCATTTTCTATAATAATATTTATTTTTAATTACAAGTAGATCGAAAACAGTAAATATGCGAAATACAATTAACAAATTATGTACCTTCTTTTTCGCCATTCGCTATGGCTTGTTCCTGCAATATCCTTCTGTGTAAACTTCTGGCTCGCATTACGCAGGTGTTGTGCTTCATTCGGGCACTTGTAATGGTTTGCGGGTTATTATAAGGTGCATCCATGGCTGCTCTAGCTTTGTTGCTCGCTGCGTTGCACAATGCCGCGGCAGTACCCAGATCTCCCGCGTCTTCTGCTGCCCGTGACTTGTCCAGTAAAGCATCTGTTTCTTTACAAAGACGTTCGCAGTCATCACCAGACATGGGTTGATAACCTTCTGGGATTTGAGCAAGCTGTTTATCCAAAAAAAGAAACATACGAAATTATTATTACCAATTTCATAATCTTTCTAACACATCTGTAACATCGTAGTTTAAGTATTGCAATAATATTTTTATAAATTGAATAATGTGATACTTACTTGAAGATTATGTTTTAACCCCTGCTGCAGTGGAAGACTATCCGTCGAAGACAAGGAATATGAATCGTAACCAGCGTCGTAGTGCGCACTGCTACTACTGCTAGACATTTCACCTGATTTACTGGTGGGACTCTTCGGAATACCAGTATTTCGCTGCATCTTATTGACGATGTACAAATAAGGATTGTCCATAGTCGTAGATGAACTGGAAGACGCGCTATTTCGATCGCCCGACCAGTTTCCAGAGTCTCTACGTCTGGGCACATTTAAGTGTTCTGGCACGCTAATCCCATCCTGAGGCGCAGACCCAGTGCTTAGACTTCGCGTCAATTGCACGTGCTGCTTCTTTTTCTGTTGCATCATTACCGTTTCCACGGTCCTACGATTAATGTACTTCTGGTCGATTTCGCCATCCACCGCGTCGACATTTTGGTTGTTTGCGAATATCTTGTTTTGGATGTCCATCAAATTTTGATAATCGCTGTATATCCTTCGCTGAGTGAAGACGTGAGGTGGGCTATCCGGATTCGGAGTGATCGCTCTCCTGACGGTATTATTGAGCGATGGCTTCTCCGGGCTTGGGGTGATAGATCTGCGGACAGCATTCTTCGTTGGCGATTTAAGCTCGTTTGTATGAGGAAACGGTGTAACGACCTTGGGTGCATTTTCCGTGTTCACTGGAGTACCGCCAGGTGTGGCATATAAGAGCAATAGAGGTTGATAACGACCTTTGCGACACTTTTCCACCACTTGTTCCCAACGAGGACCGATTTCTTTCACTGTTGCATCGTCAAAGTATATCCATACCTAGAAAATCAAAAGTTATCGAGATTAAAGTATGATCTATACAAATCTTCAACAAATAAAACAATTAAAGACGAAAGTATACTTGACTACAAAAACAGGTGTTTAGCTGAATAATATTATATAAAAATATTATATTTGTTCTTTGTAAACGTTAAAATGGTAAAAACTAAAATTAATTTCTAATGTGTTTACCTTGAGCTTTGTGTGGAAGAAGAATGTGGAATAATGTTTGCCGTAGTAAGTTACTACTCCAACAAGATTGTGAACAGTGGTGGCGCCCCAACGCGAGTCAACAACGCTGTGAAACACATCAGTCAACCTCAATGACGTTCCAACGGTGGCGAAGACGTCCATAATATGTTCCAATGAGGGTCTTTCACTATCCCAGACGACGCCGACTGATACTATTTCCGGACGATTCATCAGAGTCCGGCAGATTTGAATCTTAGCACCACATGAACTCTGTAATGAGAACATTGTTTAAATGAAATTTTGGTCAATAATTTATATTAATTAACTTGTCAGTGAATTTTGATGTAATGCATTTAAAATTATTGCAACAATAAATATCAAATCACTTCGTAAGTTTGTTTAATAAAATTTGAAACTATTATTTTATATAATTAATACGTGTTTCATAAAGTGGAATGTAATTTTAGGAAACTCAGTTTCGTATAACAAATTGTCAACTATTCCAAAATATTCAATGTTTGAGCTGTCGTTGATGTGATTTGATAAGATTTGATGTGAAAAATTACAGATCAAACTTACGGGACAATCACGAATGTCGCCCATTCCACCGGCTCGTCTAAGAAGTTGCCCAAACAAATCCGGACAACCCCTGTTAGCCTGCGGAGTTTGTCTTGCTTGTGCCGTTAGAGCCGAAGCCGACACATAGTGAACCATCTGAAAGAAAAAGCCTCGTTATTCAATTTTCCAAGTGACGGTCAAGAAAAAGTTAACATTTGATCAAACTCGCGGATCGTAGTCGACCATGACCAATACCTCTAACACCACATTCTTCGCTTCGATTATTCTATGCGGCAAAGGGAATGGAAATCTGTTATCACGTATGTATTTTTTCCTTCGCCGATCGCACGTTGAGATAAGTGACGATTGAAAACACGTAACTCATAATAGGAAACCAATGACGATAACTATCGAATTGCTCAATTTGAAAAGTAATTTCTCGAGGAACAGGGGCGATTTAAATTTAACACCATGGAAATCTTTGAAGAAAACAGTGTCTTTTTTTATTTTGATTTACGATCGCAAGGCAATCGGTAGATTAACTAATCGCCTTAAGTTCCTCGCCCACGATATTTGCTCGGCTTCATCCCTCGAGCTAAGTCGCTCCCGAGGGATGGAGGTCGTTCGACGAGCACTTCCGTCGCGACTTTTCTTGCTAGGTGAGAAAAGAATCAGAGGAAGGACTCCCCGCGATGATTGATTTCATGGTAAACCAGTACCGAATATTCCCACGCAATTACGAGCGACGCCCCCTCTGCCCCGCGGCCCCACACCCCTGCCAGTTGTGCCCTTAACTTTTGTTGTTTCTCATTATTGGTGCCAGGTAGAATCTCGAGCGCATTATGCCTGCGCCCGTTCGAGACGTGGGAAAAGCGCTGCAGGGCATGTTCACCTTTGCATTCATCGTTATTTCCCAGAAGCGCTAAGCGGCCTCGGAAAATGTTCAGCTTTGCGCCGAAAACGAATTGTTACGCGCCGATTTCCAGCTCCTTTTACTATATTTCTTTTCTTTTTTTTTCTTTTTTTCTTCTAGGAGAGGAGGAATAGTGCATTGATGACGTTCTGTCGATCGTGAATCAATAAAGTGGCTCTGTTGTCGCTTTGTGCGGAAAAAGGGACGTTTCGTCGTAAAAAGTAGAAGTATATGAAATCTTCGATCTTTACTCAAATTTAGAAACTCGTGTTTGATTTCTAGATAACCGTTTGAGGAATAATTTTATCAGTGAAACAAGTTATATTGATGAGTTAATTTTTAAATAAAGTTTAAAAGTAGTCTCGTACAGGAAAAGGCAATGAAATTCTCTTCTTAAAGAAGAACTTTAAACTCTGCCTCAGAATTTCACATTCTAAAGTAAAATTGATAAATTTCAACTGAAAATGCTATTTTTTTTCACTTCAAATTTTTATTATTAAACCAAAAATGATGTTTCAATGATCCTAGAATAATTTTATCGATTTAGCATGATGACTTTTTTAATAGTTCATAAATTCTTAATATAAATTCCAATCTGAATATTCAAATAGAATTGAATAAAAAATTCTTGAAATTTGTAAAAATTTACCTGAGTGAACGGCAATGGTTCGGAGGTGGCGCCGCAGGCTCCGCAGACACTTTGCTCCACAAGCGTCATCGCGAATTTCTGATGCGGCACGCAGTGACGTGCGCTACACATATCCTCGGCCTCGCCGCTCGCGATATGCAAATGAATGCGCAGCAGAATGTTTTCCTGTAATCACAACCAAGATGCAATTAGCGGTTTTCTCAGTGAAAGCAACGCTTAAATGGGTTTTTATGCCTGGCAAGTCCTCGTATGATTTCATAAGGCGGCTTACATTACGAAACAGGACTTGCGAAAAATTTCACTAGATTTTCCCCTAAGATTGTCTATGTTCTTCTCTGTCTTCTTTTATTTTTATACACAATAATTTATAAGAGACAAAGGAAAAAAGAAAATAAGAGAAGACTGTAAACATTTCGAATTTAAATACGCGGTTAAGATTGTAATATACACATTATCTGCAAAGGAAAATAAGTAAAATGACGGTAAATTTTGTCATTAGAATAATTATTTGAAAATGTAATTATTGACGGACGTAATTATTGTGATTACATCGGAATATAATTGTTAATAACTGTTAGATGGGCTTTCTCAAAGTCGTGAAGAATAACACTGAGGATTCTAATAACAGTGTATTCAATATTACTGAAATAATCCGAATACAAGATCTTACCTACTTTTTTTATAATAATAATTTTTATAATAATAATAATAATAATAATAATAATAATAATAATAATAATAATATAATAATTTTTTATAATAATAATTTTTATAGTGTAAAATAATCAAATTGTTTTAAAATAAATTTTTCTCTCTAGCAAAAAAGTTTTCATTGTTACTCCCGATGCAAAGCATTCGCGATCATCCACTTGTCACTTTTTATCAAGGTTTTATGATAATCGAGCAATAATTTTTTCATACCAAACAGTAAAGTTGAAATTATACAATGTTACTCGAATCGATTTTCAAGACCCGTTAGTAATATAATTGTCAGATACTTTGAATCTACAGGAACATTTATCGATTTCGAAATTACAATACAATGCGTTTGCTTTTTGTGTCGAAATCGAAAATCCGGTTGGAGGGCGTATAAAAAAATGAAAAATCGATCGATGTCAAGAGACAAAAACCGCGTCAACAATCAGGAGACGTTACTCATGAAATATATACATGAATCGGGTCAAGGACTTGCCGATCAATTCGATGTTTCTTTCTCGCCTTTTTTTCGCCTCCTTTCTGCGCAAATATCGGGAAGCTAATCAAGATCCGCGCAATGTAATCTGACACTGATCACGCGTACGTTGTGAACTGCAAAATAGCACTAAAGGCGTGATCGTATGCATGTGTGAAAGCGCCAACCGGTATTTCTGCTATTACTCGCGCTTTACTATCGCGCGGATCGGTTTAGATGATTATTCAACTGCGAAAAAGAATATTCCTTTCGAGGTTAAATGACGGTTTCAAGAGGTGAATTTCATGTTAATCGATTCAATCGGCTTACCACTTGTACATGATTAACCGTTCAAAAATAGCTTACAATTTTTCAATTAATTCAATCTATGATGGTCTAATTTAAAGATCTATAGTGATAAAACAGTTTCTATAAAAATTACTAATGATAAAACAGAAAAAATTCATAATTCTTTAAACCACCTTTTTTGACTTTTCATACGAAACTATTGAATAGTTTATTAATTTTAGAGCAAAGTGCCGATCACCCTAATCTCAAAGTATACAGTAAGTCACAACGAAAATTTTCATATGATGATTGAAACATTGTTGGTATCTTAAAAATGATAGGTATTTCAAAGTGAGACTCATACGTTTGTAGTGTCGTAACATGAAACAAATGCAATATACAATATTGCAATATGTTTTTCTTGGGATTATTTTCGCTCTTTTTTCTAAGAGCAGGTGAAAAGAGTGACTCTGTGATCGAATTATTATTTTTATACGATCAGAAAAAACGGCAAGAAGGGTGGGAGGGGGAATGGAGGGCTAGCAAAAATGGCAAATAATACTTACGAAGCATTCCGCCGCGTCATCCATGAAGCCGAGCTGAAACCTTTGCTGGTCGAGGAAACTCTCGGCGAGCGCGCGTCGCAGAGCATCTGGCGGCAGGGCGCTCTCTTGCGAGAACTGTAGTTGCGAAAACAGGTCCTGGAACAGACAAAACATTGCGTTTCGTTGAATTAAAGCGATCGACAATTGGATACGGCTATGACCGACAAAGGGTACAGACATTGTCTCGATCGTGGATTACGCAAGCGCCTCGCGCAATTATTTATTATTTCCAATTTCTTTCACGATAAACCGTGTGTCGTTCGAGCGGGAAATTCATTTTTGCGTTTCTTCACAGCGAGACGTCGCAGTCTGGTGATTAACTTTTGACATTTAATAATAATAAAAAAAAGAAACCTGCAGATTTTGTCGCGATACTGCAATTACGCAAAATGCGACATTGGTCGAAAACATTTTCTTCGTGGCTTTTCATAATTAACTTTGCCAACACGGTTCATAAACAATTTGAGGTCATTACGCAAAGACGCGAGGTTAGAAACACGAATTCTTCTTTCTTCTGTTTCGCGGCAAATGAAACTGAATAAATATATTCAAATTTATTTAATGCTTTGTATTTAATGTGATGTTCAGATGTTAGTTTCATATTTATGAACTGCAGTATATACTGAATTATTTCGGTATTTTTTGTTCCCTTTTGAATAGAAAATATGAAAATTAATTTAAAATTTCACTTTGATTATATCGGCAATTTGAATTTAGGTGATACACAAATGTCTGCACTTAATTTTGAAAACCGTTTTATGTTATAAGATGTCTTCAGAAAAGACATTAAGAAAACATTTGTTTTCCTTTTTTTTCCGTAAAGTAACGTTTTCAGAAAAAAAGTAAGAAAAAAAATGTTAATGAAGATCACGTTTCGAAATCTAGCGAGGATCATAATAAGAATCGCTTGGAAAAGTCGATTGGGACCAAATTCGAAATACATAATCAATGAGGGTTAGTCACCTTTTAACTTTCATCTATATCCTATTAACTCAGTTTTCCGCTAACACTGAAAATAGATTCATAATAAGTTTTGTTGTAAGTCCAAATAATACATAGTGATTATCAATAATAATAACAACAATAACTAATAACGGGAATACAATGTTACTATCATTATTACAATTTCATTATTAATGTTCAATTTATTACGGTCCGTTATAATTACTAATAAAACGACAAAGAAATCGCGTGATTTATTACACCCGCGCAAACGTGCTTCTATTAGAAATTATATAAGACATAAGTGATTGAGGGGTGTTATGAAAAAAATGAAAATTTGAAACCATTTGCTGCTTATCAAACAAGCGATAAAGAGGAACATATCATTTTTTTTTAACTTGACAATTCGTGATTGGCATATCAAAACAGCTGTATACACACAACAAATTTTATCTACATCGACGTTATATATTTGCGTAAAATATTGAACAGCATTCTATACGAGGTTTTTCGATTGATGCCTTTTAAAGGTTCTAATTAATTCTAACAGTCAATAAGAAAAGCGTTGAGCAAACTTATTTTTATGAAAACTTTTATCACTTTCTGATCTAATAGTTGTTTGATTAAATAAGATCTAATAGTTATTTAATTAGTTATTTAAAGTGATATATAAAGGCTGTTAAAGAAAAAAGAGTAGATAATAGATAAAACATGTTAAATTGTTCCGCGAAAGTGAAATTTTCTTGATTAAATTACGTTTCCCTTTTTGGTTAACTTGAATTACGTTCTTTTATCAACGATTAAACGTCGAAATCGTGATCTTGATTTGAAATCGATTAATATGTAGATTATTATTGAATACGAGGCGGAGGCATGATTACGAAAGTGAAGTGGGATACGTCCCACGTGTGACAACTGCCAGTTGTCCGGTGCTCCACTTACGCGAAATCCGACCGTAATTGCGGTAACTTTATAGTTTGAGACAAGGCAGAAATTGGACGTTTTCTTTATTCGACGGAAAGTAATTAATTTGATCGAACGACGTTGAAGCTTTGGAACACGGTCGCTTGGAAACTTTCTTGTGAATAATCGAATTATTGATTGGTAAAATAATGGTATCCATTTCGAATCCTTGCGAATATCGGAAATCGGAAATGTTTGCGATATAAATCAAAATGAAATGTAACACTCATTTAGATTATTAATGCATGATAAACTGTTTTCTACAATATAATGTAATTTTTACAAATATTTTTTAGCACTTACGAAATCGCTTTTATAATTTGTATTTATTTATTTATTTATTTATTTTTTTATTAATGTGTGATTATAACTCCTACAAGGTTTAAATATTACACTAATAAAAAAATAACTTGGATCAAGTATATTATATTCATTGAAATAGTTAAACATTTTTAACATCATAATCATATTTGGAGACAATTAAATGTTCAATGTTATGGAACATTAAAATTTTCCAGTAAATTGAACATCAGGCATCAAAATTAATTTATCGAATTGAGATCTATTTATCTATATTTAAAAATGGCCTTATTTATATCTTCTTGGAATGTTTCTGCAACCAAACCACTAATTATATAAATGGGTGGCTCATATATACAATGTATACATAACAAAAATCAAGTAGAGTTTTGAAAAAAAATAATAACAAAATAAAAAAAATTAAGATGTTCAAGCGAAGCATACTTTTTTGAGCCGCTTGAGGTCAAGGGGTCCATGTGGTTCCTCCCGCTCCATGCCACTGTCCTCTTCTTCGTCGCCAAGGGTCTTGCCCTGGCGCACGGCCGGCGCGTCCTGCCGGACCTTAATCCACTTAAGCATATTGGTTGTCGCGGAAATGCCACAGTGACCGAATCACTGTCTACCGCGCTGGCGCGGCGAACCACGAACAGCGTTACGTCGAACAACGTGACTTGAATTAACAGAGCACCAGGTGCCTAGAGTTGTCAGGCTCGGCGCAAACATTTCTTACAAACACACGTGTTTGGTCGATGCCTCGATTGATCAAACAAATGGAAACCACCAGAACCAGTTGAGTCGTATTCGATATCCCATTGAAACTCGTTTTAAATAAGTGACACCAGGCTGGCGCACTACTCACTTTGCCGAAGGAACCAATTTAACAACTAATAATAATGAAACCACCTTTAAAACTATTATCAAACACAGATTGGCGCACTTTACACTTTGTCACGGGAACCAATTTATCAACAGTAATGGAATCACGTTGAAAACCAATGTCAAACTTTGACTGAGAAAGAAAACCAGCTGGGATTAGACTGGCGCATTTGCGGGATAGTTGGGGCCGGACTGGTGCACTTGTTAGTTCCGAAAATTCGCGCGGCGTGAAAATTGGCCGTACGTGCTGGTAGGCGCGACGTGAAGCGGTACCTGCGCTGGCGCGCACCTCAAGCGAGCGACTCGGAGTTTTCAAGCGAACGCCTGGCGAGCCGCCCCACCAGAGGTCGAACGACGTAAACGGTCAGCGCGATCCCGGGAGTCAACCCCCTACCTGGTCGCTGTGTGCGCCTTTCCTTCCTCGAGCGCCGCCGCATCGCTTCTACTGTTTCTCGGATAGATCGGCCGGGCCAATGACGTCACCCGGTTAGCTCTCCACGTTCACTAACCCGAGGAAACCAGCAGGCCGATCGGGCCTTGAGCACCGGCAGAGAGTGAGATGGAGAACTGTCCCGCTGCGCGACAGACGGAGACAACGAGGAACCCGATTCGTAGACGAGGGGGGTGACGGGGTACGGGGGAGGGGAGAGATCGAGAGAGTCGACTTGAGGGAAAGGGGGCGGACGAAGGAAGATAGAGCTGCGAGTAGAATACGAAGCCACCGATCCGACTGGACCACGATCGGGCGAGTCGGGCTTCGCGCCAATATGTATTTATTTATCTAACTCCTTTGTTGTCGCGGAGTTTTAGGCTCTGGAAGTCAAATTTTAATGAATATGTGTGGCTTCAAGTATTGGTGTTGTAACTGTAGCAGGCGTATGATATAGTTTGAAATGTAACTGTATCCAAGAGTTACGTAAAAATGTAATGGCTGAAATATATAACTACATTGCATTGTTGAAGTTCATTGCAAGAAATTGATAATCGTATCAATTAGACAAGGAGATTATGTTTCAATCAAAATGATTAATTCAAAAAGGAAAAATAAATTTTTAAATTTAACAATTGTATTTATTTTAACTTACTTTCTTCTTGTAAAGAAATGTATTCAAATAAAAGTTTTATAAAAGATTTCACAGTCAAAAAAAACTTCTTTATTTAACAAAAATTTTTGTATATATTTGTTGGTAATTGGTCGAAATTATCATAACTATATTACAAAATTAAAACAAGAAATTTTCAGTAATTCTGAACAACGTACATGACAGCATTAACGGGGTAATATTTTGGCTGAAAGGAAATAGGCTTGCGAGTGAAAGTAAATGAATTTTTAAAAACGGAAAAAGATCTTCAATAAATTCGAAAATTAGGTCATTCGAACGTAAAATTTGTTGAGATATTATGACATTTGATAGAGACTGGATTTGGAAAGTGCACTGTAGAGTGCAAGATTCTTGAATAGATTCGAGATTGATGGATGGTTTTACGATGCAAGTCATACAACCAAAATAACGAAAAACGACTTATCACGTAGAGGAACGGAACAAAACGGACAACTTTTTGAATATAAAAATGGTGGAAAGGTTCAAAACACAAAAAATAGTATTCTCCTCTGTCAGACCATTGTTTTCTTTTCTATCGACTGTCCAAAATTAGTGGGAAAAAACACGAAAAGACTAAATTAGAAATTTATTTTTTTGAGAATTAAACAAATTATAGTTCGTAGAATTTTTCTAATTTTTCGAAACTAATTTAGATACAAAAGTAAATATTGTAATAAGTTTCATAATAAAAAATATTCATTTAATTTATCAGCTGCTGGAAGTCATTAATAAATTGAAAACGATAGTTTAATTTGACGAATAACTATCATTAGACATTTTCTAGTTAAATTAGCCGTGCTTTAAAAACTGATAAGACAAACGTGATTTAAACAAATTTGTAATCAAAATAAAAACAAGAAAGAATTCCAATCATTTAATCGAACTGTCATTTATCGCTTTGAAGGAATTGTAAATCATTCTATTAGAGCTCCGTTTAACTCAAAAGCGACTTATTTTCATAGCGTAATCTTTTTCAGACCGGCACGCGAAACAATCGTTCAGTTTCCAAAGTGTTAAGAACCGAACGCTTGTCGCAACTTACGCCGGTTTGAAACTGTATCGACGCCACTTCACGCACGGCTGCGTCCGCGAGATCGCCAAGCCTCGATCCGGCTAATGCTAATTCATTCGCGGTGAAAATGCCAGCTATTCGCTTGTTATTCAATGAGTCCGGGTATTAGATTCGGGCTGAAAAATGAGGGAATCGTTCTTAGTGCATTGAAGCATCGACGATTGAAGGATCGGCTGCTCTAACTTAAAGGGTTTCTCCTTGATGCGTGCATTACCTCATGAAATGTATTATTGTTTCTTCACTTTACTACGAAGTTCACTCATCCAGTTACTAATATCGCAGATGGTATGGACAAAAAAAAGGATAGCAAAAAGATAAAAAGTGAAAACAAAGATAAAGTAAAATATCCAAGAACAGATAGGGTGTTAATTGAAAGTATTAATTTAATTGATTCAATTTAAATTTAATTTATGAAGACATTTTTGTTTGTAAAAATATTGACAATTAAAAAATAATATATTCATATTATATCATATACATTATATTACATTATATTATAATTTTATACAACGAAAGTTTTATTTTATACCTTTTTGTATCTTTTTTTTAACAATGTCGTTGCCATGAAAATGCTTCTTAATGGAAGACAGCTAATATCGATACCTAAAAGCTTACATCGTTACATTTACGAGCCTGATTCTACCTTACTCAGACTTTATCTAACATCCATTAGATAACTGACTACAAAAGGAAAGAGGGGATAAAATATTTGTCACCAATCTTTACTACTGACTAACGGCATTTTTCCTTGGAAGATGGCATTTGAAGAAAACAACCTCACGTCTTTTTAATCACTTCACGTCGAGGACGTTGCTTAGCCAACCGAGAATATCCTCGTCGACTTGTCGCGTGAATCTTTTTCGTTAACTTACCAATTATCAAGCAACGTTGGTGGTTTGCCTGGCGCAAGGTACTGTTCAAACGAAATAACTAGTAATAAGAAACTCAAATGTTTTGTAACTAACTTTGCGATCGATTTTGCAGCGTATCTCTGAAATCTTTGCAATGATTTGTTTGACGTTTTTATAGTGCAAAAATAAGGATCTTATACACGGTCGAAGATACAAAAATAATATTTAAATATTGAAAAAGATAACACAAATTTACACCCATCTACTTAATGATCTTTACTATTTTCACTTAACGTTTTTTTACAAATCAAAAGGAAATAATCTTCGTTTCTCTTCCCTTTTCTCAGATTAAAAATTATTATTACGATAAAATATAATACACTTGTCGACAAATTTAAAACATTATTAAGCATTTCAAGGATTTCAGGATAAATTTGAGCATTTCAAACGTTGAAAAGAAGTAGGTTTCTGCTGCGAAAAGCCCGAACAAAGTACATGATTTTCCTTCCGTTTTTAATTGAAATCATCATTTATTTTAATATCTCTGCAGATTCTTTAATGCAAGTTAAGTTCTATCTAATGTCCCAAGTGTTTCAAACTCGACGTTAGGTGGTGGTTGGCAAGGTTCCGGTCACATTCCTCGGGTAGTCACGGCGATTGTAAGAATGCGATTTTGGTGAATCATCTAGCACCCTCGAGCCACATTCCAGAGCCCTACGGTCCCTCTCGCGGGAGGTATTCGCAATTAATAACGCCGCATGATGTATTTCTGGGTCAAATAAAATTTCGCCATCGACGTGTCATTGTCTACGGGACACGAAATATCCGCTGGTTATCTCCACGAATCAAACCTACGAATTTCCACTCGTCTTTCAATGGTCTTAATTCGAGACCTCGCCCAAAGCTATTCACAGGCGTAAAGTACAAATAAGACGACGACGTCGATAACTTCTGACATTTGTTCTCTATAAGTCATAAATTAGAATGATTTTACCGGATTTTCAAAAGCCATTTTCAAAGTGTTACGTAGACATTTAGAACAGAATTAGTAAACGATTTTATTTCACGATTAACATGACTTTTCGTTCGAAATTTGTAATTCCGTCCTTTTCTCTTGTCTTGTCGTCTTTTTTTATCTCCCAAAAGTGAAACGCGAAAGATGAACAGCTCACCTGGATACGTTTGTTTCGTTTCATGCAAGACACTTCAAATTTGAATGCTTCTAAAGAAAAACAAAAGAAAAGAAAACAATAAACAAAATAAAATCAAGCAAAATGACAAAATAAATAACAACCTACACGTCCTAACAAAAAACTCGTAACTTGTTTAATAACAAAGGCAAGTTAATTAAACGAATCAGCGAGGCCAATCAGCCGAACGCCGGCATCATTTACACGTTAAACAAATTATCTCTCGATCATCTTTTGGATACGTAGCATTCTTCGCCGCGGAAATTCACAAACTCGACAATAGACATTGCAAGCCGTCATTTAACTGTACAAAAAGTTTTAGAGTTAATTACACCAACAGTCACCCCTCTTCCCACTTCCCCTATTTCGACTTCTTTTTTTTTCTTTTCCTTTTTTCCCATTCCTTTTTATATTATTTATTTTATTACGACCCGACCACGGTCTTTGTAAAATGACTTTGGCGCCGATGGACACGTGCGATAATAGGACTTTACATGCACCTTCGGCCGTCTATCGGTTCGGGGAAAACGGCCGAAAAACCTGTTTCCGTTTCCCATCCCTTTTCCTTGCGGCTTCTCTCCGTCAAAACTGTCTTCTTTCACCTGAGCCAAAGTAACAGGTACTGCAAGCTGTTGAACTTCAAACAGCCTGGAAGGGACCTTCTATTTGAACACATTTTCGAATTCATCAATGTCAACCGCGATAGACGAAAGGTCTGCGTACACATTTACACACGCGAAATACAAGTATTTTTCCTCGGGACAAACGTAACGTTTTGTTTTCTTGTTGTTTCGGTCGATTGGTGTCGTGCGTGATGATGCGTTTTTTCTCCTTCTTTTCATATCTTTTCTTAAAGTTGTTGCTGCAAAGTAGCACTGACCGAATCCCGGCGGCGGTCGATGCGAAGTCATTGACTTTCAGGTTTGCGAAGAAAGTTTCGATGTAGTGGGAAAAATTTTCTTGAACGGAAACGGGAATACAAATAGTTGAGTTACTTGAAGGAGAGGAACGATTTGGAATTAAACAAATTTATTTGTCATTGTTGTGGTACCGTTATTTATTTGTGGTACCGTTGTTTTATTGCTCTATTTCATACGTATTTAACTTTTACGATAGATTTTTAACAAATATTTCAGCAGCATTTTTCAGTGAAAAGAAGAGTGAAAAAAAGTAAGAGAACCGAAATACGACCGTTACGTTTACATCACCGAAAATTAACTTTTATCGGCCATTGTGAGGCAGAAAAAAAAAGAACAGTTGAAAGCGATCGTAAAGACAAACACAAGTAATCGATTATAATTAGGTCACTGCACTTGTGCATCTCTGGCTAGTATTAAAAAGTTTTTTCTCACCGTGGACAATTTTTTGAAATTTCATAAATAAGATTTTTATCATAAATTAAATAAAGCATCTCTATCATTTTAACTTAAAAAACATTTTAACAAATACAAATTTCATTTGTAAAATGAGAATTCTTTTCGAACACCATACAAAGTAATAACGGACGAGTATTTTATATTTGAAGTAAACATTTTTTAAGGTTCCAAGGTTATAAACGTGTAGAAATTTCTACGTGGAAAACTTCAGATATATCTATTTGAATGGCCCCCTTCGATCGCCTTTTTTGGAATAAAGGGCGATCGAAGAACCAACGGATCCTTTCCGAGCGACTTGGAATCGTTTTACGTTAGTCATGGAAATTTCGCTTGCGTTACGGTAATGGTTCTCAACCTGTGCCCGGTACCCATGTAACATTATTCGCCATTGTTGCCGCTAAAAAACGCGTGGATCATTATGATAATCGCGTTCAATTCATTATTGCTGGATAAAGTCGCGATAGAAAGAAGGAAAAAAGGTCGTCGTCTTGCTCGCGTGGTCTTTGCGTAGTGATTTGCATCGTACATTATTTTCAAACGCCGAGTTCAGGGTCTTGGTTGAACAACAACTTTTCAAGTGTGTTGGCAACCTTGATGTTCTGGTACCACCAAAAAATTGAACATTTACATTCTTCTTTTAGATTACAGTAAAATACCTTCAATAAAATTATTCTAGTTAGTTATTCTAGTAGTATAGTTAAACATACAACTTTGAAAAATTAATTCAATTTATTACTATTACCATAACTTCTACTAAACCCTGGCAAACTTTTAATGATTATTCATAAGTTCTTTGTTCTCACAACAAGGAAGTATTTTCCTCCACAACGAAATTAAGTGTTTTAAACTAAAAACACACAAAAATACATGAAGTGTTGTGGAGAAGAATTATTTCCACAATCATCTTCCAACGCATTTTTCAAGCTGTAATTTCTCGAGAAAAATACATAGCTTGATTGAAAACACTTGAAATATTCATTTCTTGCAGAATCGTCAACGACACCATCGGGACCAAAAAGTTTTACGTTAAACAAATAATTGAAGATGGCCGAAAAAGCTAACGAGAGTATCGGTTTTCAAAACGTATCCAAAGACGCAAACTAGTCGGCGGGACAAGCGGCACGACGACGCGAAGCCTTCGACGATCGACCAATAGGAGGCCAGGATCGAGCGTCGCGCGGGAGAAAGGTTCGCGGTCCAGCGACCCGTTACGGCGACTCGTATCCCGACTCTCGTACAATCCCGCGTAGTAAACGTAGTAAAGTTTCGGTCTTTATACAAACACGCCGGATTCAGCGTTCTCCAACTTGCCTCGTAAAAATAAAACCTGTTTGGCCTACAACTGTTGCGCCTCCATCGTTATTTACGATCCATACATGAATTGTTTATAGCTTTTATGACATTGTATTTGTATTACATAAGGTTTTTAAATTCATCAGTTTGTTTATATCTGAGTTATCAATGGTACACGGTGGTGTACCATAAATGGACATATTCGAAACAATGGTTTGGAGTCGTGGGTTTACCATCAATGATCCATATATAGACCACACACGCGCGAGTAAAATTAACGGTCACTCGTGATACTAGCGGCCATAAACATGGTATTCAAATTGAACTGAAAGTATAGTTGTATATCATTTCGCTGAAATCATACGTCACGCAAATTGCTATCCAAACATGGGGCCATGTATGTTTCACTTTCAGCAATGTACCCGATTGCAAATAATGCGTTTTAATGATAAAAAGAACGGCGAAATGGGATGATGGAAGAATGTTTATTTGGGTTTTATAATCCGGAATTTATGAAAATAAGCAGAATTTCTAATACTTTTATGGGATAAGAAAATTTTTTAGTATCTTTATTGCTACTCAAACACGGGGTAATGGAAGTAGTATTACGACAAAATTTACGAGCGAAGAGTGTTCTGAAGAACGTTGTTCTGTTTTTGACGTTTGATTACGAAATCGAATAGGATACAAAAGAAACGAAGTAGATTATTTTCTGTAACAATTTCTTTGTTACAGACATTCTGATACAGTTTTGATACGAGTTGATCTAAAAAGTATTCCGGCTGAAATGTTATGATTGTTGTGATAAATGACGGACCTTTTTACCGTCTCGATGGATTTGTCATTACTCATCGAAAAATGAAAAATTTGTTTCGATATTATATTCATTTTAATTATTTCTTTATATGTAAATATGAATAGATAGGTATCAAATTTGCTGGAAATTTGTTCGCAAGTGTTTTCCAAGTAGAAAAAATGTAACAAAATAAAAAAATGTAAAAATAATGGAACAGATTTTTACTCAAAAATGCAGTTCAGATTTATCGTAAAATCCCAATAATCAAATTGTCACATAATCTAAAATAAGGCCATGAATTTCGACATGGTACATCTTATTGTTATATGTAATCTTAAATGGATCTAATGTCAAATCTAATGTAGAATTTAACATTACGATTGCATTTTTTACTACTCTATGTTATTGTTACGCCAGATCTTAAATCAGATCATTAAAGTTTAATGCCAAATTGAATGTAGAATTGTTATAATCACACATACTTTGAATTGAATTAAACATTATAATCCTATTAATTTAAATACTCATATAATTGTAATTTCATTTTTTAATAATTCATACCAAGTCAGATTATTCATCAACAAAATAGATTTTTTCCTTAATATAATGTAATAAGTAAAAATATGTAAACGGTAAAAAAAGAAAGAAAATATATGCAGCAGAGACTTTTCAAGCAAAAATAAATAATGTAAATGTAATTCCACGTACCTTTAGGGCGCAGAAGATGCATGATTCGCGCATACAGGCATGACCCGAAAGTTCCCTGAAACTGCGACGGAAAATATCGAGATGCCATAACACCTGAAACAAAAAACAGGAAATTTAATTTTTAAGCTACTGTTTTTTGAAATAAAAAATATATGTTATGCTATATAAATATAAATAAAATTTGATCAGTTTTTAATTCAATCCGAAAAATTCTCTTTTTAGTTTCAAGTATTATTGTATTTTGCTCATAATCAACGTTAACCTTTAAATTTTACAAACATTTCTATTAATCAATAAACCAGTTTTAAACTTGATTATAAGTATCTGACTTCGATTCGTGACACCGTAACCTTTGCCGAAAAACCTTTGAATTGACTTTCCTGAAATATAAGTTGAATTGCATAATAACGGCACGCAATCCCCCGCAAATTCACGCTGGTTACTCGCGCAAATCTTTCAATGAAATGGCTAGATGCGTTGATTAACAATGGAGTAATGCGTAACTCATTTTAAAGGTATAAAAAAATAGTAATAAAAATAATAATGAAAATAATGACAATAAAAAAATATAAACTGTAATTAATAAAGTAATAATAATAATTTGAAATAATATCAATAGTAACAATAATAATTATCATAAAAATAATAAATATGCAAATAATAATAACAATTGAAGTAACAAAAACAACAATAATAATAATTAAAACAGATCGAGACATATATCGGAACAGAAACTCGTGGGCCGCATGACGTTACAACCTGTCCGGGTTAAGCGTACGCCATAATCAGCACAAAGCGTGTCTCCTTCATTCAATGCGCTCCGGGGAAAGTAAATCATTATTTCCGCGACGCGCGCTTAACTTTTTCCGGTAGCGAAATCGGGAAATAAATATGGGACGCGATCTCGACTCGACGTGGGTTGTCAAACACCAAAGACCGGATATGAGTTATGACGCCGATTGCGAGATTCGCAAACGTTCTTCTTCTTCATAAAGTGATCCTTTTATATCGCTTATTCTTCATTTTTTTTTTATTTTACGGAAGAG
Organism: Aradophagus sp. ZL-2020; assembly: GCA_022817685.1. Taxonomy (NCBI): domain Eukaryota; kingdom Metazoa; phylum Arthropoda; class Insecta; order Hymenoptera; family Scelionidae; genus Aradophagus; species Aradophagus sp. ZL-2020. The sequence goes on from JABFOV010001755.1 coordinate 22,954, forward strand.
TGTATTTTTAGTACACTTCAAAAAAGTGAATCAATTATTTTTTTTGGGGGGGGGGGGGGTGTCAAAAAGGGTGTATAAACGCTGTCCTTTATCCACATCGGCCCCCGCGGACGACATCCGGTGTTTAGACCTCGGGGTTCCCCGTCTCTTTTAAAAAAAACAAAGTTCAACTCCCGCGGTAGTCCGGCTGCACTATCACGCCATCGCGATCTGAATAGACTATCGCCTGGCGCGCTACACGCTGGACCTTGTCAGATGGTGAAGACCGATCATCCACACCATACTTGTACTGCAGCTT
>JABFOV010001756.1:0-23247 GCA_022817685.1 Aradophagus sp. ZL-2020
TTACATAATAGTACATAGTAGTGTGAGTGTGGATTGTGTTTTTTTTCAGAGAAGAAACGGGAAACGGGATGTTGGGGGGTTTCGGGGGGCAGGGAGTGTGGAGAAGAGGAACAAACGGACGTTTGAATCTTTTTTTAAAACGCTACAATTTGGGTTTTATTTTAAAAAGATCGTTTTAAAAAAGGAAAAAGATTTGTTAGCGTAAAAAAAAAAAAAAAAAAAAAAAAAAAAAAAAGGGAGGAAAGAAACGCGCATTAAGTCGCAAAACTGGAAAAAACCTTGGCAAGGCCGGACGTGGGTAGAAAAATACTTTGACAGATTTCGAGGATTTCCGGCCGGGGGTTTTGTGTTTGCGTCGTTTCGGGCATAATAAGGCCCCGTAATCTGTGAACATTGTTCGGCGACTCACCTCCCAGTGGCTGAAGACAAGCTGAGGGATAGCCAATCCGGAAGTCTGCGTCCTTAATTCCTGGGCGAGTTGGAAGCTCTCCGGCACCGGCAGCGTGGCCAATACTCTGAACTGACCCCCGAATCCGAGCGCGGGGTCCGCCGCGACGACGCGGCCCTGTCGCCGGCCGAACACGGCGTACAATTTCCCTGAAAACGAAACAACAGAAGAAACACGTTAGTTCCATTTTCGGCACCGGACGTGGGCATTTAATTAGCCGCCGGCGGTGTCTCGGTGGCCGCGCACCAACAAAAATAAATCAGCCATTCGTTTCGGGAAACGCCGCCCGACTCGGCCGAAGCTTTGTTTTCGGCCGAGAGGAAAACCCTCGAGACATTGTTTCCCATGAAAAAGTATGATAAAAACGCGGGGGCTACAAAAACGTACAGATGAGAATACGATGGCGTGATGAAGTCATTGGTAACGATGAAGATTGATTCCACTGCAAAATGTTCTTTTTATTTTCAACTTGAATAAATAATTTGTTTTTCATGTCATTTGAAATAAAATGTAACAATTTATTTATACACTGAGTGGAATTTATCAACAATAATTTAATGTTAAATAATAATAATTTTACTCAACAGTCTTTGCATATTAAGTCACTCAAAAATATGATAACAAATGAAAAATAATTTATTCATGAGTATTATTAATTCGTTTATTGCCAGCAGTATCCAAATCCAATTACAATTTCAATCATGTACTATGAATGAAGCAACATTTATATTGATTGTCTATAATTGGGTTAAAGTTAATCATTTATGATTATACATAGCAATGTTAAGATTAATTAGATTATATCAGATAATTATACGTACAAAAAAGTAGTACATTCAAGTAGCAAAATGATAAATTTCATGAACAAGAAGTTTCATACGTACATAATATACGAGTTCCAACTTTGAAAAATTCTTGTACAATTTGTGTGTATAAATTGCAAAAAACCGATCAAACACTGCACAAAATAATAAAAGTGAAGTAAAGTAGTAAATAAACATAAATATTAATATATATCTGTTGAAGTGAAGAGATTTTACAGAACATTTTGTCATGAAAATTTGTCTAACTTCGAACCTGTATATTATGTACGTACGGAACTTCCTGTACATTAAATTTCACCATTACAGCTTCTTATTCAAGATTTCCTTCAAATATTACAAAACAATTGAATACAATATAATATTTTTCGGTATAACAATACTCATAAAAAATAAAACAATAAATAATTCCTTACACAACAAAAAGTCCCACAAACCGAAAGTCGTCGCCGCGGTGCTATGATCAAAAATAACCGGACACCTGTTTCCATCGTGGCATTTAGGATTCTTTTTTCGGCCGTGCAAGTTGATTTGTTTTCCTTTCCTTTTTTTTAATTTCTTTTTTTTTTTATTTCTAGCCAAAGGTGGCTAAACGCGCCTGAAAAGAGGTGGTTGCACTGTTCGTCGCTCGAGATGGCTGCACGGCGGAAGTCATCCATACCGAGATCGACGGAGCCCGGAGCAGTTAGCTACAGTTCGACACTCGCTCGTTCGGAACTAATCGCCGTGGTCGCGTCCTCGCCCAGATGAGACTTTCTGATAATGACCATTCGACGGATTTCCTTTTGCTATCTGTCAATGTATTGCAACGCGATCAACAAGAAATTGGATATCAATTTTTCGCAGAATCTTGACGGCGAAGGAAAACGTGGATACGGTTTCAATTTAATCACTTCCCTTTTTTATTATTTCTTTTTCTTCCGCGCTGATTATGCATTATGCCCCTGATTCGCTTTAATAGTGAGATTTTCGCCGAGAAATATCATTTGACGACGCTGAGAACGTTGGCAAATATATTAACGTGGATGGATATTTTTATGGAAACCTTCTGTCGTTTTGTACGTTATTTACGATATCAGTTTACGATAAAGTGACGAATGATATCGTATAATGTGGAAAGTGAAAATTTTGTAACATTAACGTATGTTATGTCCGAGTTATTCCAATTTATGTAAATCTAACATTTACTTTAACGACGCTAATGAAAGTTACGACAAAGTTGCATAACATTTTTTCCTCATATAAATCGGTTTCATAAGTTATACTCACAAAAAGTCCAGATGGAAATTAGTGGATTATTTATAAAATAATCTTGTTTTAAACTAAATTTCTATATTTTTTTGTTAATGTAGAATTATAATTTCTTAGATTTGAAATTGTTTCGTGTGCTAAGAAATTAAAACGATTGATTTCACTGTGTCACCACAAATATATTTTGTTATATGTTTTTATAATCATAATGATAATTGCAATGATAATGATAAAACTCTAGAGAGTGCGATTCTTTTTTTGTTTACATATGTTCAATAGCTCAATCCCAATAGTTCGATATTTTTAAAACTGCCGAATGACACGATTCGACGGAAAATGGTCGATGTAAAGAAAAAATAAACCTTGTTAAAAATTTGAGGGAAAGCTAGCGTCCCGAGGCAAAAAGTCTTTTCCATTGACGGAGTAAATTTAATGACTACTGGTTCCAAGTGCGATGAAAATGACTGACGATCGTGAGCCTCGTCGCAGAAAAACTTTGGCGAGTGCCGCGATTTAACCGTGAACTCCGGGGATTCTGCGAATCAAGAACCGCACACCGGAAGTCGTTTGGTTCGTTCGGAACAAATTGCTTTGAGCGTAAATCATCGCTTCAATGGAATCGTGCCATCATTGTGAAAATGTTTTTATTCACTTTGCTTGGATTTGCATTTTTTCCTTCTTCGCTTCTTTCTTCTGCGCGCCTCAGCGCGCTCTCGTGTTGTCCGACCTTGCCGTTGATCGTGTTGCCATAACCTTTTCATCGTTCAATTCATCTAACCTAATTATCATTCGCTTACCGACACCAATTGGAAATGAATTTACAAATATTGCGTCTGACACTTTGTGCTTATTTTCATTTTGTTTTTTTTTCAATAATACAAATAAAAATTGTTTTAAGTGTTTCAATTTAAGTAGGTTAAATCAACTTTAATGAAAGCATAATTGTAAAATGTTAATGTATAATATACTATATTATATATATAATTATAGTTATCAAAATCATTTTACATAATATAATTATTACATGCAACATTGTTACGGTAACATTTTTTTGCTGTATTCGTTATACCATGTGTATCTGATTTTTCTGTGAAACAGTATCGGAGTACTCAGTTCTAGCTAAATGATAACTTCTATTACTACAAAACTGTCACACGCATTACTTGATTGACTAAATAAGCGAATTTCTACATTTACTAGTACTTTCATTCAGCGTCCATATAAATGTTATCTTGATAAAATGCGTATTTTCTGTAAACTATAAAGACGACTCCCACCAAAATGTGTTTACAATAAGCCACGACTTTCTTCGTCTTAAAATATTATCCAGCATCATTCGTAGCAAACAAAATACATGGTTCAAAAACGATTAAACAAATTGGTCGAGTCAAAAAAGAACTCAAATTACAGGCCAGGACTGTCATATCCACAGTCCGTATTGTAGTATTACCAATTTCTTTTTCGCGATCGATTTGACTCCCGTGGGGAGTTAATCTCCGGAGATAAGACAGACGAAGTTAATGGCAAGAAGAAGAGGAAGGGAAGACCGGGAGAAAAAGAGACAAAAAATTGAATGGGCTCGGTGGCAGGAGGGGGGATGATTTGGAGTCAGCGAGAGAGATCCCATCTCGGGAAGCGTTTGCTTTGGTCGCAGCGCTGGATTTCCGGTCGCGCCCTGAAGCATTCGCGCGCACCTGTCCCCTCGACTAGGCCTCCGCCAGGTCGCCCCACCCGGCCCCCCAACCCCCCGCGGCCGTCTCAGTTACATCTCTCAAATATCAGCGCGAAACGTTTTTTGACGGCCGGGCGCGCATGCGCGAGGAAAAGCGTCGCGCCCAATAACGACTACGCGAATCGGTTGGAGAATAACGAAATCGAGCCGCGAATATGCACAGGTGCACGAGAGCGCCGCCGAACGGTCGAATTACGGTCTGACGACCGTTCGACCTGCTTACCGTATCTACGACAGGAAGTGACACAGATATGAAAGGCCTAATGGTCTTTTCACCGATAGGCGAGGCTTTTTCAAGAAAAACCGCACCATTCCGTTTTATCGCACCGAATCCTTTCCCGGCCGTTCCCTCGAGGCGAAACATTCTTTTTCACTCCGCGGGATAATTTTCCGGTTTTTTTCAGTTTTATAATTTTTAATTGACTTTTTTTTTGTATTTGATAGCTAATGATTTCTTCGTTCGAAAAAGTGCTTTTTGTTTTTGGAAGTAGAGTTCATTAGTGCAGTCTAATAGAAGTACACTTATGATTCATCAAGAATAAAAAAAAAAAAAAAAAAAAAAACACGTTCGCGGTTTGTTCCGAGGAATTCCACATGAATTTGAAAAACGCTGTTGATCGTGCAATGGAATTCCCAGCGATAAGCAACGAAGAGGTGCAATTTGTTGCTCTGATTTTTAGCGCAACGTTTCATATATAATAAAGATAACGACGATAAGTAAGCGCGCGGATATTCTACCAATGAGCAAAGGTGAGTGAGGTGAACCAGTAGAGTCCGGCGAGGAGAAAGAAGGCGCGCGCGCGCGTCAGGTCAGGAGAGCGGCGGGGAGGGAGGAGTGAATGGACCGCAGCCTCCATCAATGAAGCAGTGGTTCTCAACCGACCGACGCCGCGTACCCGACGACGGAAATCGTTTACAAATAAATTTCGCGCGCACCTGCGGCTTGCCGATCTTTTGTGGCAATCAATCTCGATCTCGGTGCAATTACTTCAAAAACAGGTGCCTCATTTGAAGATTGAGAACACTTACAAACGTCTTAATTATATAAAGTATATTACATTAAAACAGTGTCTTCTGACATCAATAAATTCTTGTTTTGCAAAGTGTTTACCCTTGCGGATAAAAAGTATATTGCATAAATAAAACGAAGTTTTTTTCTTACTTTTTTTCTTGGAAACAATAAATTATTCTGTTAATTAATTTTTAAATCTTCACTGAGAAATAAATTGCGTTACGATGTATGTATTATATTTTCTAGCACTTTTGAGCGATTGGGAAAAGTGTTTTTTCTATTTTTAAAACATTCTAATACTAAGTATAATCAGTTTTACAGAGAAACTTAAATTACTGCAACTTGTAATGCGTCTTCTTTTATAATAGTTATAATAATTACAAAATATATTAATTATTAATCGGTGAACTTGTACGAACGATATTTCATAATCGATTGAAATATTAAACGAATCGCAATAAAAATAGCATTTAAACGGTTCTAGCTGCGTTCGATTTCTAATACGCAAAAAGCGTCACAACTCGCGGCCATGCGGCGTGGCGACACATCTGTAGTCCGAGGTGTCGTTGCGATTATTTAAACGGCAATAAAAATTTGGACGCACGCCAGCCATAGCACGTGTCGAGTTTTCGCGATGCGGCGCGTGTTAGTTAAAGTCATTGCTGTTTCCATAATTCATGCACCGAGCTTGTAGTGTCGTTTTCATGTTCATGACAACTTTATCGTACTGCGAATAAATTTGCGATCTTATCGATATTATTTGTATTATTTCTCCATTTGCAGTCTCACTAAATAAAATAGTCAACTAATCAAGTTTGCTCAACTTTAAAAAGAAATGCAAATCGCAGTGGATTTATTGCTTAATTAATCACTTAATGCTTAATTACACAATCGATTGATTAATTAATTACTTAATCATACATTAAGTTAAACGTTAGAATTTCAATTATTAAAATTATACGCGCGTGATCAATTTTTTTGGTCACTGTTATATTCAAGCAGTTAAAGTTGTCTATAAAAACGTAGGTAAAGTTTGTATAATTATTATCGTTATCACAAACATAACGTCTGCCTTGAATTTCTTTATTGAATATCACAAACACTTGACGCCCGTTTCCAGGAAACGATCAAGATCGAGCGTGACTTCTGCACGAATGCGTATTGTCGAACAAACGTGACGATTTACGTTAAGAATGTAAGAGATTCCGAGATAAAGGACCATAAATATCTGTGAATACCTGCTCAATGGAGTAGCTATGTATCGATCGAAAAGTCAGTGTTGTGTTTTGCAATCAGCTGTCTTTTACGAAATCGACGAATAAATAGGATTAGTAGAGAAATCCAAACAGGAAGAAAAGAGGTAATAAAATGGTAGAAAAGATGAATCACGTTTGCAAAAGTCAAATCAACTTTGTTCGATCGTGGCTGTAAAAATAATTCGTCCAAATGATTCGATTCAATCAGTCGAATCTTTGTTCTCGGCATGTATTAAACGAAAAGGAGGGACGCGATTTTACTAATTGTTCGGGCCCAGGAGAGAGTCCGTCGGCCATAAGGACCATTAACGTTTCGTCGAAAGTTTTCGACGCTCGACGTGGGCCGTTCTAATTAAAGTAATCCCGAAAAAGGCCCGGGTCGTTGTCGTAGGGACGCAATAAAGAGACGGGTTTGCGTCACAGGCCGGCCGAAATTATTCCTCGCCCGGGTTCGAAATTATAATAAGCACATCAATTTACGATTGTTCGCTTCCCCGAATGAAGTTGCGCCTGTCAGCAGCCGGGACGACCCGAAACTGATTTATCGCGTTCATTTTCGGGACGAATCTTCGGCGGAATTTCAATTTGCGAACGTCTTTTCCAATTACGCCTGGCGGAAATAAATTCTCGGTACCGTGTAGAAAACGATGCTTCTTTTCTTCTTCATTTTTTAAATCGTTGATGATGATGTCATGTAATGTTACTCTGGAAGTTGTGGTTACATTTCATGCGACCGGCTGCAAAGTCGCCAGACATTTCGAGATCGTCGACGCTGAATTTTAATTGAATACCTGCGGGCTCCGCGTATCGCAATTTCACCTATTGTGATCTTTGATTTTATATTTTAATGACGTTCTTCACCTATTGCGAACAATCGAACATTATTCTCCGTTGCGTTTCTCGACCTTTACTTCGATATTATCGGCTTACAATAGGCAAATGTTTACATTCTTACGGGGTTCTAACATGATTTCGTTATCGATACCGGTTTGACATTTTTATAAACGAAAAAAAGGAGTAACACGTTATATTATATAAAATTAAAGCAATTGATTTACAATTTATGAATTAAGTTTGTTTAATCAAATTATTTAATCAAATAACCCAATTGGTGTATCGTAAAGATAATGACAAAATTGTAATAATTGTTTAAAATAAATGAAGCGGTTCACTAATATGTCGAAAATTTCGTTGATTTTGTCCCGCGCATTTGCGAAGTATCAATTTTATTGACTATTATTGAACGGTGAATTATATGAAGAAGAAAAAAAATGATGAAAAAGGTAAGAAGCGAGATAAGGGAAAAAAGCGGTATATAAGCGGGTCAGGAGAGTACGATGGTTGCAACACTGATAGCCGCAACGAATGGTGCAGTCCACGGAATAGACCGGCAGTGGTTCTCAACCGTTAGAAATGGCGAAAATTTATCCCCCTTGTCACCCACACGAGCCAGGCCGAGGCGCAAAATGGGCTCATGGGATTCAGGCGAGACGCCCACGCGATGTATTTTATACGTGCCACGGTACTGCTTCGTATATTATTTATAATACGTAATAAAGAATATTACAAGTTTACGAGAGGCACTTGGCGCATTTCGTGTGCGAGATCTCCGCGCTGATTTATTCGAGCCAAACACGGAGAAAATCATTTTCGTTTCGTTGACTTGTTATCTAACGAGGTAGGTGTTCGAGCAAACGGCCCGGTGATTATTCGTTCGACATTGGTACATTTATTTTAATTCAATAATGAAGTAATAAAGCAGGACGAAATATGGAAAAAGTTATTTGACTACTATTGCAGTGAAATACACATCGAAATAGCATCTGAAATAGTACACAATTTTTAATTATACTTTGAGAATCTTTGCAGTAAATATAAATGTGTATACTTCAAAATAAAATGTAAATACTTTATTTCGCACATTAACACGAGCGTATGAAATATTGAGGCCAAGAATTCGCCTTAGAGCAGTATGATGTTTTTGACGAAACTTTCGGAGCGTCTTTAAAGTGGTAAAAATTACTTTATTCTCAGCATATATAATATATCAATGAATCATTTTTCCGATCATAATATAATCAAAATAATTTAATCAGTACAAAATTTAAAATGTTTTTAAATGTTTATTACGTTCAAACGTTAAAAATTACGTTTTACAATATTATTGTTTCACTTTTTTATGTTTATCCACTTTTTATTTGAAATCATATAATTTCTTCAAACTGTATTAATTATTATCATGTATTTTTTTATTTCACAGTACTAAAAAACTATTAGAAAAGGATTTACTGTGATTGGGTACAAAAGAAATTAACATAAAATACACTTGCTATTTTTGTACCGTAGAAGCCTTAAAGGTAGTTTAAACAGTTGAACTGAAATCATTTATTTGTACACTTCTCACTCCATCGTCAGTGTTCAATATTTCACACTGCAATGTAACACAAGAAAAACTCATTAATCGTACGAGCCGGAACACCGAATGAAAAGGAATTCGTTTGGCCGAAACGGCCGTGTATTTAAGCGTATGTTAATACACAATACATCCGGTTTTGTTGAAGTACTTATCAATACTCCTACGCAACTGAAACCTTCTTAGAAAACATCTCACCTCTTTTGAGGACAGCTATATTAGACGATCGAGAAATCTTGGAATGTAAATAAATAGGGAGGCATCTGAATTAATTTCATAATTCAATTTTTCATGACTGAGTTATTACCATAAAGTTTTACATATAAATTGTGTTCAACATCCCCCAACTGAACCACGCTTTCGAAAAAGAAAAAAAAAAGTAGTTTACCGCTGGACTATAGACGAATTTCGTTTGAATTTTTATTCAAGCACATCAGATATATACATCTTGCGAACAAAAGTTAATAAATCTAGTTTAAACTGGAAGCAGTAAATATCCGAGTAAAAAGTGCCGGTCATTTTGTGATTGGAACGTGATTACATGATTGATCACCATTTACTTCACTTTTCATTAAACATTTGTTTGAAACAAAGGTCATAATTCACGTTTGATTGAAGGTGAATCAGAAAAGAGTATTAGTCATTTAATTTTTTTTTAAAGAGTAATTTACTTTATTCTCTGATGAAAAAATAATGTCTTATTTGGTCTTGTTAAATTTTCGATTGGCCCAAAATGATCATTTTGATTATTTTTTTTATCAAAGTTTCCATTAAGTATTCTTAGATCGAAACTTGGTCTAGGATCAAAAAATGAAAAAGATCTTCATTTGATTTCTCTTGAATCAGAAAAGGCAATGATTAATCTACGATCAAAAACGTCATAGATTGCAGCAGGAATAAAATAGAACTACCACCTCGCTCAAATACAGTAATACAAAAATAATCGTATGATTACTTTATGGAATCAAAACGTGATTACATTGACGGTACGAACTGATCAAGACTTTTCACTCAGTTACCGTTAACTCACTTTTTTGATTTCACATTAACCCGCAACATTATTTTACATAAACGATCGCGAAAATGACCGAAATTGACCGTTTTTCGGTACATTCGGTTGCAAGTTCTCGAAAAATCACTTATTATATAGTTCCTCCGAATCGTTAATTTATCTCTTTAGACATCTGACGTAAACGAAGACATTCCTTTTTGTTAAGGCACAATTTCGTCCGAACCCCTTTTTTCTCATCTTCATCTGCTTCCTCGTCCTGTTTTTCTTTTCTCTTTTTTTCATTCATTTTCTTTTTCTTTTCGTTGTTGTTTTGTTAACGCCGCGAACACGTACTAATTTGGCGACGGCTGTAAATTTACAAAGTATACTTTCCCTCCGTGCGAAGCAAATCGTTTTCCAATTATTTCTCGCACTTGTGGCCGTTTCATGAACATTCGAAAAGAACACGTCACCGTAATTAACAACACTTTTGATCGACACACATTGTAAAGTCACAAATTCGCCATACGAGGCCCGTTTTCGCCTTTTCTCCCGCTTTCCGCCTTCCTTTCTGCCGAAGCCGCAAAATTTGCAACGCACACACTCAAGGCTCCTCAACTTTTACTCGACGGCTTTCGAGTGCCCGACGGTTCGCGCCGTGTGATATTCCTTCGCGTCGACCTTGACTGAAATAACGTTAAATTGATTGACGCACAATTAAAGTTGGCTAACGCTGTATCGCGCGATTAGAAAAAGACCATCGAGAAGATAACGTTAACAAATTGCACGGCCGTTTGCCTTCTTCGTTGGAAAAGTGTTATTTACATAGCAGATTAATGCGAACACCAATACGTTATGTAACTGCCACTGGTACGAGAAAAACGTACGAACGGGAGACCGTGCGAGGTTGGAAAAACAGTCGTCAATTGCAGAAGTTTTTTAGGGATATTCATACTTCACAAAAACATCGAACAAGTTCGCTGTTGTTTGGAACGGATTTGCATTGAAGGGAGAACAATCGTTTACATACAAAAAGATATTTTTAAGAATCTAAATAATATCAAAAATATGCAAGCGGTAAGTCAATTTCTTCAGTCGAGATACTTTTCTTAACTTCATTTTCATCATTTTTCTTAGTTTCGTTTCGACGGAATATCAAGGCAAACTGCACCTCGAATTACGAAGCTTTGTCCTGAACCAATCTTTAGAAATCGGTCGACAATTTTTAATTTAATATCCGTAATTTCGAAACTTTGCACAAATAAATACGTAATTGGAATTGGACGATAATTTACGTACTTATATTAAATTTTTCATGTTTAAGCCATTGTGAGAAACGAAAGCATTTCATATTTTGACACGAATTAATAAAATGTTGGAAAGCCAGTTGGAGCTCGCGTGACATTTAATTCATGTTTAAACTTAATAATTGATCCGAATAAAAAGTGAAAACGGAGAAAGGGCACTGGTGGCCAGAATATATCAGGAGACCCGAGAGCATTTCGAGAAACGCGGGGGAGGATGAAGTCTCGTACTTGTGTAGGTTTCGCGGTTATATTTATACGAGCTGCGTGCAACAGGTTGAATGTACACGTGCTTCGTTCTGATCGAAAGAGGAGAACGTGGAAATAAAATGGCTACGAATGGAAAAAACAAGAAGGAAGAGATTACAAAAAGTGTGCATATATTTATATTCGAACAGTGAGGCAAATTTATTTCTGAAGAATTTTTTAAAAAAAAAAAAAAAAAAAAAAAAACGTCGACGGACAAAGATTTAAATGTTATAAGTCATGTAGAGTTGATGGGGCATAATAAAAGTGAACTTGTGTAAAAATTGGAATTTAAAATTTGTAATAAAATATAATGTTAAAACGACGAAAATAGTGGCAAAATATAAACCTAAAAGACATGAAAAACATGAAACAAAAAACTTAGTTAATTTATCCTTTTCCTATCCTCGAATAAATTACTTGTAAAGAATAAAACATAATAGTGGTAAAACGTGGATTTATAATTTAGCGAAAAATGGTATATGTACTCAGGAAATTATATAAACTGACAATACAAAGAAACCTTTGTAATGCAATAAGAAAAATGTGATATGAAAGTTCAAATAACTTGTTATATAATATTTACACTTATTAATCAGTGTAATTCAGCGGGTGTACAATTACATCCTCGGACAAGTCATAATAAGAGAAATTTACACAAAAAATTACTATTTATGAATGATAGTATGAAAACAACGACGGTAATATTGTGATCAGTTATTTAGAAAAAGCAGACTCTGTTTTATTCCATTTATCAAAAAGAACATGTTTATTAAAAAAAAACACGTTGACCAGCAAAGAGCGAATCTAAGCGATAGAATCTTTCTGTTACGTTTCAAAGAATAAATTGTTTTGCAAAAAATGTACTTTAACAAATAAAAGATGAGAATCACATTCCGGTTTATGTATTAATTTTTCGCACATTCCGGTTTATGTATTAATTTTTCGCATTATACAATACATTTTTCTTCTTTCGTAAAACATCTTGAAGTATCTTATCAAAAAAATCACAATGTGTACCAAAAAGTAAAGAAAATAAGGATCAACAACTCAGAATTTTATTCCTGGTGAAATAAAAAAGGGAGAAGGAGCTGTTGCTAAGCTTATATTATACTTTTATTAAAATAACCATTATATCAAATGAATTGTAATAAAACATTCAAGGGCCCACCCGGCCATTAACTTTAAACTTCTAAATACAGGCAAAAAGCAAATCGTCGTCATTAATCCGAAACATCGCAAAAGTACGGCAGAGCACGAGAGTGAGGGCAAAGGGGGAGGGGGGCTGTTTCAAAAGCTGCACGTTGCGCTAGAGAAAAAACAATGTTCACGAAAGAATAATTTGCAGTTCTCAATCATTGGTCTCCCAAGTAACAATTTTTTTCCGCGCCCAAGCCCACGCGAGGGTCCCACCCTCTGGCGTTCCGAAATTCCACGGGCACGTACGAAATGATACCCCTCGGACGGAGGCCCTCGCCACCAAATTCCTCCTGTATCGTTTCATCAGCCTTAAACGTTCCACGAACGTTCGGCGAACGTCCTGCGGTCATAAAAGTATTTTCGCAACGATTATGCGCTCGTACGACCGCCCGTCTCGCTCAAACCGAGAACGAAAAGGTTGAGCGCAGACGTAGAAAGTACGTATAAGGTCTGGCATTTCGCGTGTCCCGCGTTGTGGTCTATATATAAACCGAAATTTGAATATAATCTCGTATCGAAGGATAAAATGCATCGCCGCGAGGCGAAGTGTGTGAGTTTGAAAGTGTGCAAATCGGAAATTCGTATTGCGACCGTTGTACCGAGCAAGATATTTGCAACGTTCTGCAAGTGCAGGTTGAAATGCAGTTTGAGCTGACATAATTGCAGCATTCAGTTGAGATAGTTGATTGTTTGTCCCTATAGATTTAATACATCTGAAGTTATGTTAAAATATTAATTAATACTTGAATCATGATTTATAAGTACGATTGCAATATAAACAAAAGTTGTAAATATTTTTTACATCAATCATTAATGAATCGTTAATCGTTATTGTTTACCTCGGTAACATCCGACCATCGCGAGGTGTATTTTCTCGTACGAGAGCGCGAGTACGTGCGCGCGGTAACGTAGCCCAACTCGCGTATTAAATCTGCAGTGGCGTCGTTTCGCGCAAAGCTGTTGAAAAACTGAGACGAAAATAAAAACGACAAAATCGACGCGACCCTTATATCCAGATACCACGCTCGGACAATTCTTCTCTCAAATTCTGTTCAATGTTTGACGTGCAATAATTATTTTAATAAATAAGCTATATTTACTAGAAACCGCTCGGAGGTTTCGAAATCAGAAACTCTGTACGGAACTCCTATCACTCATTCAAAATATTTCATCGATTAACCCGAATGCAACAAAATCTACTTTGTAGAATCAGCATTTATACTTCTCGGCGGGTCGACGAAGACGAGCGAACCCTCTGAACGAAGAAGGCGAAGCGGGCAACGAAGAAGAGGTGGACGCGGACGAAGAAGAAGCAGAGGAGGAAGGCCGAGTGGGCCCCCTTCCTCGGACGATTCGGTAGTAGGGGTCAGAGGGGCACGGACAGCGGCCGAAGAAGAAGAAGATGAAGAAGATGAGGAAAAAAGGAGGAAAGAGGAAGAATAGGCGAAGAATAGAAGAAGGAGCAGGTCGAGGAAGGCAAAAAAGAATGTAGGAAAGGAGAAAAAAAGGGGGGGGGGGTAGGAGGAAGACGAGAGCAGGGAGAAGATGATGGCAGGCCGCGTAGCGGCGGAGAAGGAGGAAGAAGTTGCCGTGGGGCCCGGGAGGGGGCCGGGTCGCTGGTGGGGGCACCCATTCATGCTTTGCCTCTAGCTTAATAAGAGTCCAGTTCACAGAGCGGCATACCTTGGAGTAAGCCGAGGGCGCCATTCTACGGCCGGCAGTCACTTGCCTACTGAGAGAGCGAGCCACGAGTGCGAAAGGTCGTGTCCTGGGAGTCTGCTGGGCCGGGGATGGGCCGTGAATGAGAGGTCTGCGAGTGCGCGACTCAAGGGCCTGGCGCTGGTGTAGTGTTGTGGTGCGAAAGACCGGGGCGCAGAGGTCGCCAGGAGAGCGGTGCGCAAGCCAGAGGAGGAGGCGGAGGTGGAGGAGGAGGAAGAGGGTCGAGGTCGAGGGACAAGGTCGCCACTGGGGCCCGGGCTCCGGGAGACAGATGGCGCGAGTGGCGAGGGTGCTGCTGGCCTGGCTGCTGATCGGCGGCCTGGCCCCCGACGCCAGGTGCAACCAGATCGCCGATAGGTTCCACCTAGGCGGCTTCGACAAGATCGACAAGAGGTTCATGGCGATGCTGGAGGACGCGGCGATCGAAATCGACTTCATCGGGGAGAAGCACCACGGCACCAAGCCGCCGCCCAGGATCTTGTTCCAGATTGGGGTGAGTTGAGGTCCCCTTGGCCCGGGTCTAGTTTCTCGAAATTGTCTCAAATCGTACGGCCCGAAGGTTCTCCGATCCGGCAGTTTTGCTTGGTTTCGATTTTTCGTTCGGCCGGCTTCTTGAGATTCGTGGTTTGCGTTTCAGTCTGGTGAAAGTGTGCGTGAATACGCGCGCACTCGGGGGATAAAAATTCAAATCAATCGCGCGGCAGAGAAACTCGGCGCGCACTTTTTGTCGGCCGCGGTTTTGATGGCCGACGGT
Source organism: Aradophagus sp. ZL-2020 (assembly GCA_022817685.1). Taxonomy (NCBI): domain Eukaryota; kingdom Metazoa; phylum Arthropoda; class Insecta; order Hymenoptera; family Scelionidae; genus Aradophagus; species Aradophagus sp. ZL-2020. Next base: position 15,148 of record JABFOV010001756.1, read on the forward strand.
TTCATAAGCGTTTCAGACCGCCGATCGCTCCGGCCGATCGCTTCGGGACGCTCGTATTTTTGCGCTCGCGCGCGCGCGCCAAGTTTTGCAATCGCGCCGTTCGCGGTACGCGCGCTTGCGCCGAGGATTGAAAACACCTTTGCACTTGCACGTGTGGACGTCATCAGTTTCTTGAGAGTTGGTTTGCAGGGATTGTTTGTCGATGGAGTTGGTTTGGTGTTGAGTTTGGCATCGTTTTCTTATGAGTCGGTTTGTTGGCATTGTTTGTCAGTGTTTGGTTTAATGTTGCAGGGTATTAATCATATTGCAGAGATAAAACAATTGGCGCATGCTTTTCGGACGAAACTTAAGACTGTATGATAATTTAGGTTTACACTTTGATGTGATAGTTAGATAAAACATGTAAAAGAAGAATAATTAACCATTATGCAATGTTGTTTCAATTATCAGTTGAATTTCGTACAGAAGAAATAATAACTTTATAATCTTTTATAACTTTCCATATGTTATAAGTATTAAAAAGTATTCACTTAAATTATTACTGTTCAGATTAGATACAATATTATGTAAATTTATTATGTAAATAATTAGAACAATATTGTGTAAATTATCTACATATCGTTTAATTTAAAAAAATATGTCATCAAAAATTAAACAAATGTTGTTCAAGTTGAAAAAAAATTTGTTCAAATCAATCATATATTTTTCGCAGTAAAAATGAATTAACAAAATTATTATGATATTTTCATTGAATTTATTGTTACTCGGAATAATTTTTTTTCTTACTGTACGATACAGTTATACAGAAATTAATCTCTCTATCAATCTTTCAACATGATTATCAATGACAAAAATTTTTACTTTTCATTTGCGACATTCTTACTTTCAATTTACCTCATCCATAAATAGTTAAAACCTAACATGGTTACTCAGCCTCGTTTCCCACCAATTTCATTTATACAGCTACCAACATTTCTTCTCATCCCATCAAAAAACTCATACAAAGCGAATCGGACGAACGGAATTTCGGTCTGCAACCTCACCACAAATATAAGTATTTCATCTTGTGACATTTTTTATGCGTGAAACGCCGAAAGTGTCTCAATCGCCAAAATTGTCTCGCAACGAGACACGTATTTTCGGAACGCTGCTGCGAACGAATTTCGTTGTCGACGCGAGTCGTTCTTTTCAACGACTAATCCAAATTAGTCGTCGAAATAATTGCATTTGCCGTACGCGCGAAAAGATCAAGGCAATTTGAATCATGTAGAGCTCGCGCGCGAGCGCCCGTACGTGACTCGGCCTTGACCAAATAAACTCCGCATGCGCATAAACTTTGCTCGTATTTTTTTGATTCTCAGCGAAAAGTCGATCGAGCCCGTTGGTACGCTCAATTCGCTCGACCGGATATACGCAATTCGATACTTGGCTACGTATCACGGATTCACCTGACACTTGCTTTATCTGCCGATTGAAAACGTTGCATCACTTTCGACCGGAAATCGTTACTGTCTTTTCGGCATAAGCGTTTTGAATGATAATAGCCGTGGCGCGTATTCAATCGCCTCCTTTTTCTTTTCTTTTTTCTCCTTTTTTATTTCCGAACGAAAAATCTGATTTCTTTGTCGCTCGCGAGAACGATGTTTTGCATCCAGGGCGTCCTTGGCCGACAGTTGATACACGCGTGTCGTTAAGATATTTGCAGTTCGGTTTTTTACTTTTTCCGATCACGTTCGTGATTTTGGACCCTTGCGTTCCGGATTGAACGTTGGGTTTGTAATTGAGGTTGAACGACCGTGACGAAGAGTTGAAATTCGGAATTGTGTGGGTGATGTATATTCGACATTGCATTAAGTCATTCCGTTGATCTATTAAAATAAACATCTTAATTTCAAACGTATACAATCATTGTATGTATCACATTCTATATTCTATTTATAAATTATATACAATACAACAAAGATGTTTCAATAAATAAAAAATGTATTCATTCAAACATATTACCGATTGATTCATTATTTTTTATAATCTTTATTGAGTACTGACCTATTATATAATTAAACTTTACAACAATTCAAAGAAAAAAAAAATGGACGTGAAAATTGCAATCAAATTAATTTAAACTCGTATAAAAATTTCGAGCAAAATTGTAATCCCGTTAAAAGCCATTCGAAAACCTGATTGCAACAAAATCATCAAACATCATCGTAGCTGGCAAAAAAGGCCCGCAGAGCGAAGAAAAAACCCAAGCGGAAACCAAACGGAGGAAACAAAAAAAAAACAAAAAAAACTAAACACACCACGTCCAGTTATTAAAACAAAACGCTCTCCGTTGCGACGGCTCTCCGAAACATTTTCGGCGGCGAATTTGTGACGGATTTTGAGACCCGATGAAGACGCCCTCGTGGATCATGAATAATCAAAAGGCGCGAGAGCTCGTTTCGAGGATCACGAACCAAGTTTTTCGTGCGCGCCGAAGGATCCGAAATGACAGTCCGGAGGATGCTTTCAAGAGAGTAAAAACGTAGCCGGAGGCCGGCGGTGGCGCCCGCTGGACGTTGAAAACCTGTCGACTCTTCATTCATAAAGACTCGTCGATCGTGTTGCGCGGCGTTCTCGTTATTTTTACGCGCCCGCGGAAGAATGCCGTCGTACCAGAAAACCGTTTTTACGCCAATCGCCGATTGTTGGCGCACGCGCGGGATTCGCGGCTGAAACAATGGCGCGACGGGGGGAAGGAAAGCGGGAAACGGAAAGTGCGGTGTGAAAAAAATAGAGATGAAAAACAAAGATGAGTCGGGACGAGGGGGAGGGGGGGGGGGAGAAGTTAATAGCCCATCGTTTCCCAGCGGAAAGAAACCGAGCCGAAAATTGTCGTTAAAATACGAAACGGCCGGATCGCGTCGCCGGGCGTCATGTAAAATTCATCAGGATTCATTCATAAAACGAATCGACGAAATGGACATGGAACATCGTGTATATGATCGCTAAAGTGTTAAATACACGAATAACGATGATACCGGGAATCGGGCAGTAAATTAGGCTGGCGCGGTGAATACAAAATAAGGACACGAAAAATAATACGAATGGCGGTATTAATCAGGGAAAACAACGGCGATGATGAATTGGGGTGGGCCGTTAAAAAGGCTCAGGCGATTGCGATAGAACGAACATGTTTTTCGAATCGTCGGTGGTAGTCGAAGATCGATTTGAACTGCGATCACTTCGCTACACAGAAAGTTACATTTCATCAACTAAGAATATGGAAAAAATTTACAGTCTCAAAATGTAATTGCTTAAAACTGACGTTAAATTGTGTTTTCTACAAAAAGAAAATACCTTCATTACTTGCGTTTTTCAACAACGAACCTAAATTTCAAATTCAATCAATTTATATCCTTTGATATCCAATACCATAAATAACAATCACAATTAATTAATCATTTAACAAAGTCTGTTAAAAAAAAAAATAAAAATCTGAACACACTTTTCAGAACGTAAACGAAAAAAAGTATTCCTCTGAATCCGAGCCATGTTTTTTCTCGCCGCGAAAGAAATCCACGCGGCGCAAGTGGGGTTCACCTGGCAGCGGTGTTTATTTCTGCTTTCTCCCCCAATACCGTGAATATATTAGAAAAAGCGACGCGATGGGGCGAAGGAGTAAAGGGGAAAGGGGGAATTGAAAGATTGAACCAAGGTGTCGTGGGAGGGTGCGTTGAAGTAATGCACGAGGCAGTGTGGTGGTGCAGGTGGTGGAACGTTAGACGTAAGCCATCTCCTCTCTGCCGGTCATCTGCGATGAGGTGAGGTATATACCGAGTGCCAGGTGTCATGTTCGCTGCGGTCGTGGGAGAAGCGAGAGACGCGTGAGAACTTCCGGATGGTTTCGTAGGGTCCTTCCGGTAGCCTATTATTCCATTTTAGTTTACTGCCGGCGTTTACGGCGCGGCCCATTTCCAGATTCACAGCGCGACCACCCCCTCGAACCCAGCACCGCTCGGACCTTGCCGATTCAATGGTCCCGTACCGTTTGACCGCGAGGTGCACCTTGTAAACACAACGTTTAATCAGAGTCCCAGTCGGCGGTACGTGCACGTGTTTACGAGAAAGGCTCACGAACGGATACGATGATTTTGGCTTGCCATTGTTTTTGCCTAACAGGCTGAACGATTGTTTCGACGAGTTAACATTGTTGTGAGAAGAGAGGCTGGATTTACAGCTTTTTTGGTAACTGCAAGGCTCGCTTGCTGGAATTGCAGCTGTTATCAGTATTCGTTAAATTCCTTTGAAGAATCACGGAATTTCGCGATTATTTCCTTCGTTCGGAACCTAACTTTAAGTCGAGACATTTTTTCTTGTTTCAACCATTAAGATATATTTTGACTTAAGCCAAGAAGTCTATTCTTCACTCAATGCTTCCCTTTGGTGGGTGCAATATTTTGTTGATTTGCAATTATTTTAAAGGTTCTTAATGATGATTAGTACTTTCAGTTATATTTGATATATTTTCTGATGTATTTTTTGGAGTTAATATTCTTGGTTGGTCAATCCAATGATTTCAATAGATTATTTTTGTGGAACGAAATTTCAAAGATAAATTTTTCCGTAGAAAAATCTCCCGCTTCGTCATGCCATTACATATTTTTGCACTTGTATCCTACTGCGCCTCCAATTACCAACAAACATCAAAAACCTCAGTCACGTTAAGTTTCATCAGCTTGAAAAATCGCCAATCAACGAAATCAACGAGCAAATCACGAATCCCGTTCCGAAAGTGACGATCCTCTAATTGGCCTGTCGTCGGGCGTCATAAAAACGTCGGAATGTCAACTACGAATTTCTCGAAACACAATGAACGGCTAATTGAGCGGGCGCTCGGCTCGGCCGTTGACGTAACGGCCGCTCTAAATTGTTGATACGAAATTCTCACAATTACGGCCGAAGATGTCGCGCCGGCTCGAGCTTTGTTTAACGCCGAGCGTAATTTCGATCGGGCTCCTTCTTCCCGGGCGTAGTTACGCCTCCGATCCCCACCGCCGATCTAGTATCCGACGCGCTCGATTCATTCTTCGGGCCGGGTTTCATTCATTCGGCCGCGTTCATTCATACATTTACATTCATACACACAATCGTCGCGCATTCGCACTTTTCACGTCGCGCGAGTACGCGTCGATGCTCGACTTTTTTTCTTGCCTTTTTCCGCCATTCTCCGCCCCCCCCTTCCTTTCCGCTCGTTGGATTGTAAAAGTCATTCATGCGGCTCGCGGAATTCGGGTGAGGCGCGCACGCGCGACTCCCGCTGCGAATATTCGAATAACGATCTCGACTTGCCAAACGATCGAAGTTGATCTTCGAACCGCAAATCGTTTGGCGGTAGGATCACCTGCGGTTGAAGTAAGGTCGAATTTGTCGGTGGGTACGGAATTAGGAGTTTCGGCGAATTAGATTTATTTATTCTTAAATTGGAGAATGAGAATAGCCGATTTTGTGATGTATGTTGCAAAGTATGAAGTATGCAATTGAATCTGCGATTTCTTGTGAAATCACAAAATAAAGTAAAAACAACTGTATATCAAGATAGCCACTTGGCTAATGACAAGTTACGAGTATAGAAAAAGATTAAATTATAATCAACGATTTTTTTTTTGTATAATCTTACACATGTGGATGAAATTTCCAACGTTTACTAGTAAACGAAAATTACTTTCATATAATTTAACAACATATATTGTAATTAGATCTGGAAATATTTTGTTTCGAAAGTTGAATATATTCTCTCAAAACTATTTTATAAGATGTATCATTGTTTGTAGATGTAGAACATTTTATCAATTTTAATTTTCGTTTACTAATAAACGCTGGAAATTTTAAGAAGCATTCTTAAACTAAAAAAAATGAACTAATAAAATTCTTCTATCAATTTTACTACCTCGTTTTCTCAATAATTGAAAATAGGTTCAATCGTACATTATTTTTCCTCAACTGTTATATAAAACTATTCATTAGAAACTATTCGAACAGATTAACGGATTGCTATTTCAGCAAGCGGTCGTCTATTTCGCCAAGATGCGCATCTTTGAACAATTACTTACACCAGGCAATTATCGCTCGCGAGCGACGCGTTGCGTTGACATTATGAAGATAATACGTGGACATTTATGTAACCATGCAAATAGCGTGCAAGTCAGCGACCAAAAACGGAATACTCGCCGTATTTGGACGCAGGTCCGACGCGCCGTCTAGGTGTATTTGCCTGAAAAACAAGCCCGCGGCGAAATTACGGGTTGCAGACGCTGATTGAGGTCGTTTTGGAAGAAATCGAAGATGCGTTCGACATTCAATTAAATATGAGCCGAGGATGCGGTCAAAGCTCGCATTTCACTCCGTCTATACGGGTTTGGCAAAATAATTAAAATTAACAACGCGACATGTAATTAAAATTTTTAAATCCGATGGTAAATTCGAAACAAGGTGCTAGTTATTAAATTAGATATTTGTAAGGTTTCTTTTTTTTTTTAAGTTTCCGGGCAATAATACTATTCTCATTGAATGAATAAATCGTCAAATTCTTGAAAATTACGCAAGCAAACACATAATAAACGACATGTATATAATAATGTAACTTTTTACAGTACGAGTTTTTCAGTGTAGTAGTTTAATATAATTTTGTCTAATTGGGTCAGTATGCTCTCTTCGATTTTGAAAACCGTTCAAATAAACCGATCAACTGTTCAACAAAACTGTCAATTCCAAGCTAATAACTTACGATGTACAGTTTTAAGAATCTTGGTCTTCGCGCAGGAATCCCCTTAACCAACAGCAATGAACATTCTGCTACGCTTAAAAACTGACTTCGGAACGCCTTTGCTTCCGTCTGCAACCGAGTCTTGCTACACAGCACGAATAAAACGAGCGCATTAGAACGTGCGACGAATGTCGTTTACGAAACGCGTTGTCTCGTTCGTGCGTTGCTCGTTTTTGTTTTCATTCGGAGCGTAATGGACGCAGGTGTCGTGGCGCAAAAAACAAAACCGAAGTGGAGGGGGAAAAAGACAAACAAACGCGCGGCGTATCAAAAACGGTGTCATTATGTTGCGAAGAATGGCCGCTGGTAATACGGCATCATTATGGGCCACTTATTCGACAGACATTGATCGATATTTCTCGATGCAAAAAGCGGGAAAATGGGCGGATGGGTGGTAGTGGTGGGGGGGACGGGAAATGCGAGTTCGACGGTGAAAATGACCGGTCTCGTTGGATCGAGCACTTTTGAGGATCGAACGAGCGCGAGCGAGAAGGCGAGAGGAGCAAAAAGCTAACGAACAAATACAAAAGGCAAGACGTCGGAGAGGAAGAGGGAAAAATAAATAAATTAAGTAAGCGGCGGAAGACCATTTCCTCGCGCGTTTCTTTATTCCACGTAATGCCGAGTCAATTACATTCTACGACACTTTCTTTACGTTGCTTCGTGTCTGCTTTTCAAATGCCGGCAATTTCGCGCCACTTTGCCTCCCCCCCCCCACTCCTCTATTCTTTGAAGAGTTTCGCTGAAAAAATTCGGAAAAAAGCGGAGGATTCGCAAAATTTATAGTTTAATCGACAAGGGTTATAAATTTTGCAACGCTCGTTTGTTCGCGCTGTTTCATCAATAATGGACCATTCTTTTACGAACCATCTGCGTGACGTTATGACACACGACAGAAACGACCAGGAACGGTGCGTAACAGGAATGGGATTTTTTTTCTCGACCCAAGTGCAGTTACTTTCTTGGTACCGGGACGAAAAAGATTGAAAAATAGTACCAAGGGGGTTTCGTGAAAAGTGCATTGTTTGGTTTCGGGTAGCTAACGGTCAAGGTTTGTTTAAATTTCACAAAAAATTAAACACAGTACTGCGGCTTTTGTTTTGTTTTTCAAAAAAGGTTGAATTGTTAACTCGTACCTTTCTATTTTAAAACTATTCAGACCCAAGAGAACCTCATTATTCCTGAAATCCGTCATATCCTTAATAAAATAAATATCACAAAGCTATGATTCCGTAGTATCAATCGATATCATTATCTTCCTCATATTCATATCCCACAATCTAGTAAACTAGTCA